>PVIR01004409.1:0-79397 GCA_004026965.1 Petromus typicus | reverse complement strand
GACCAAGTACGACTTTCACATTTAGTAACAGAAAGGGGATAGGATGAGAAATATAGTTTAAAAATGCAGAAAGAAGTAGAGAAAGAAAACTAAAAATGGAACAAATAGAATGTACAAGAGAAAGTGCTAAATTTAGATACAAATATATCAGGAATTACAATGACTGCAAATACATGAAATATTCCAATAGAAAGACAGTGGTTTACTGTAGAGGGAACCTGTGCCTGCAGTGGAAAGCCTGGGGGACAGCTGGTGGCAGGCTCTGGCCAAGAGCTAGTTCCTTCTCCTCCCTCCTTTCCGCTCTCCATGGTGATGAATGCCTGGTCAGGGCATGTTAGTTACACACGACGGTGGGGTCTGTTTTGGCAAATCTGCTCCTGGGCAGCATGACCCTTTTCATCCCCGTGACATCCGTCCCTCATCCCTCATAGTCCCTTCTACTTTCACCGGAGTCCCCGGCCAGCACGCTGGAAGAGGCAGGAGGAGAAAGAGGGATGAGGAGGCAACAAAGATGATGAAAGGCTGAAAGGAAAGGACAGAAAGAATATTACAGAAAAATAGCAGGAAGAGCATGAGTGTAGATATTTTGAAATGAAAAAATTAAGGCATTAAAATATTACAAGAGACGCAGAGGATGGCTGAGTCGAGCACATGCCTAGCATACTTGAGGTCCTGGGTTCTGTTGCCATCAGAGTAAGCGATAAGTGAAACCAGGGGTGATGGCGCGCACCCGTGATCCCCGCACGCGGGCCGAGGCAGGGAGAGTACGAGGCCGAGCCCAGTCCGGGCACGAACAGCTCAGGGAGACCTGGTCTCGGAGGAAAAATGGAAAAGGGCCAGGGATAAAGCTTAGGGCAGAGGCTCTGAGTCTAATCCCCAGTAATCAAAAAGTAAGAAACAAATAGCAATGGTGACAGAGGATAGAGAAAGGAATTAAAATGTATTTTGTACATCTAATAACTTCCACAAGAGATGTAAATGTTATATATTGCAAAACTAAATTAATAAAAAGCAAGAAGATCACTAAATAATAATAGATTAAACTTTTCAGGAATATAACTGATACAGTTAGTATGGGTTCACCAAGGAACATAGATAGCTTCACCAGATATGAAGTAATAGGTAAATTCAGGATCGCAGTGGGAACTCTTACAAAATTTTAACTAATTCCATCAATGTAGAAATAAAAGCTGAATTTAATGAGCTAAACAGCCAAAGTAAGAAAAAAAAATAACAGAACAAGAACAAATAAAGTAGAAGAATATACACGATAAAAAATAATAAGCAGGAATCAATAAAATTGCAACAAAAATGAAACAGAAAAGATCAACCAAGCCAAATGCTGACTTACTGATAAAAAAAGAATGAAACTCTAAGAAAAGAAAGCAAAGAAAAGAAAAGGAGAAGTAGACACATATACCAGGAATAAAAAAGGGATGTAATGTTTGAATCTGTTGAAATTAGAATAATCCAAGAATTTCATTTTGCCAGTATCTTTGGAAATTGTAATGGCCAAATTCCTGGGGAAAATTGGACAAAACTTTCTCAAGTAGAAATAAAAGCTGATGCAACGTATAATAAAGACACAGACTCAGACTTCTAAAAAGATACCAGATGCAGATATTATACCTCTGGATACACTAGCAGATCCTTAAGGAACAGCCACTACGACTTCCTGGAACTATTCTGAAGCACTGAAAATGTGAGTATACTTTTTCGGCTGTTTTTCTTGGTGCCAAAACTTGACAAGAATAAGATGGGAAGGGAAGGGCCAGTTATAAATATAGATGTCAAAGTCTGAAGCAAAACTCAGCAAACTAAATTTAGAGGTATATTAACAGAAGATAATAAACCATAACAATTTGGCTTTGCCACAGAACCAAGTTGGTTGCCAATTTGAAGGCAGTTTGAAGTAAAAAAGTCCTGATCACCTCAACAGATGTGGGAAAAGCATTTGAAATAACTAGGTCCTTTTATTATTATAGAAAGAAATCTTAGAAGAAGAGCGCTCAATAAAAAGAAACTTCCCTAAAGGGACACATAGTTAAAAATCCATCAGCACGCAGGTAATGTCCTGAGAGCTCCGTTCTGCTGTCAGGAATGGGGTTACAGGCAGAGACGACAGTTTAGGGTGCACCCTGCACTTCTGCATGAGCGGTGGGAGCCTCAGTAACAACCCACCGACCCCGTCCCCTTGAAGAGATGGTTGGCACCAGTATAAGAGCTGAAAAAGCTTGCAGAGGGTCTGGAGCATTATTTTCTGCCAGGGAGTAAGACAGTGATCAAGAATCATGATGGGTCCAAGGAGTTAGCTCAATGATTCCGGCGCCTGTCTTGCAAGCACAAGGGCCCGGGTTCGATTCCCCGGTAACCATATGCAATACTGGGTGTGGAGACCCACACCCAGCAGCAACCAGTAGCACATACCACAGTGCCGGGCGTGGTGGCTCACACCTATAATCCCAGCACTCGAGAGGCAGAGGCAGGAGGATTGCTGTGATGTGAGTTTGAGGCTGAGCTCAGGGCCAGCCTGAACCACAAAGCGCAACCCTGTCTCAAAAAACCTAAAAAAAAAAAAAAGAATCATGAAAACTTGACCTAAACAAGCTGTAATCAGCTTGAAAGAAACCACGGGCAACTTGAACTTTAAAAAGAAAAATGCAGTGGTCAGTCAGTGGCAGGTTTTATTTTCCAAAGATGGCCATGACCGTATCTCTCATTTTACACATTTTTCTTACAATACTACTTTGACTCTTCAGATAGACAGGTGGGACCTGTGTCCTCTCCCCTTGAATCTGGGTGGAAATGATGTATGGGACTTCCTTCTGACCCCAAGGTAGGGCGGCTTCCTCTGCGTGGGCTGGCATGCTCCTCCGGAGCCCGAGCCATCGTGTGGATACGTCCCCACTGTCGGTGTGCTCTTCAGAACAGCAAACTCGAGGCCAAGTTAAACAATCCTGCCGTGACCACCGCGGCAGGCCCTGGCCGCACTCTCACCCAGCCCTGGACCCACGGACATACTGACAAGTTCTCACTGGTTCAGGTCACTAAGTTTTCTGGTGCTTTGTTGCATAGCAGTAGATAATCATAGTAGATCAAGGACCGTGGGGTGCCCTCGTGGAGACCCAATGCCCAGAGTGCTGATTTGGGGACCAGGGGACCAGAAGAAGAAGGGAGAGCCTTGACCAGTCCAAGACAGCATGAGTGTTTTGCAGAGCTGAAGAGCCCCTGGGAGGCTGTGAGCCAGAACTGCTCAGCGGAGAAGGGAATGTTACCAAAAAGCTGGTTGAAAGAGGACCGTTCACTCGGGGACGTGAGGAGTTTGTCCATATTGTCACCCGTGGTAATGCAAGAAATCGAAAGTAGACCAGAGGAGCTCTGGTTCTGCTGAAGAGCTTGTCGCCGTGTGGAGAGTCGCCCTGGACGCTTCTTGCCTCTGATAAGACACGAAAGAGGAGGGAGAGCTAAAGAGCAAACTTCTGGAGAGAGGTTCTGGGACTCACTGGATTGGACCGGAGAACTGTGTCCTATTCCCAGTCTCTCCAGGAGGGCAAAAGAGAGCAGACCAGGATTTTAGGGCAAAGAGCAGACCATGGGGAGAAGCTCTAAGATGATTTGCTAAAACCTCAGAAGCATCGTAAACTTTTTCCTCCAGAAAAGCAAACTCACCTAAGAACCTCAGGAGCGTGCCTTTCTGTTACCCCGTGGCGTCTGGTATCTGAGGGTGCTGCTCTGTAGCAGCCTCACAGAGGCCCAGGACACAGTGCAGTGCGTGGCAAGGAGGTGTGCGGGTTTGGCAAAGTCTGAAAGATGATATATTAGTCAGGATTCAAGGTTCTCTGGAGAAACAGAACCAAGAGGCCCCCAAGCCCAAAGGCCCCTGGTTGATCAGGGGGAGGATTTGTGCTTGATTAAGGCGTTCGACACGTTGAATGAGGCTCACACACATTCTGAAATGTAATCTGATTTATGCAAAGTACATCTATTAATATGTTAATCTCATCCAGAAAACATCTTCATAGAAACATCCAGAAAAATGTTTGACCAAGTATCTGATCATGATGACCCAGCCAAGCTGATGCATAAAATTAACCATCACTGAAGATTTTATAAGCAAACCATTATAACATGCATGTTTTTTTTCAGAAAGTTTTACAAGCTTGAGCTGAAAGTGATAGAGGTGGCACTGAAAGAGGTTTCTCCTGAACGCTGTAACCGCTCTGGGCAGGGAGCTGGCTGAGAAAACGACTCACTACCGATCTGGGTTACTTTGAAGAGAAGACACGGATGATTCGGGGTGTGGATCTGAGAGCTATGGGGAAGTGTTCCCGGTAGGGGCAGACCTGAGTCCTCATCAGGGAGCCCGGAAACACAGTTTCAGGCGTGCTGCAGATCAGTCCTGGGTGTGACGCCCACACTTTGTAACTGGAGACACTTCTAGAAACTGTCCTCTACCTACTCCACTGTGGTACCTTGGTCTAATGTGGATGGGGTGGAGGATAATATGCTTCTTCTAGTAACACATCTTCAGATTAAGGGGGAGCGGAGGCCAGGGAAGTTGACCCAAGGGGTTTTGTTAGAACTTTTAAACCCAATTTAGCAAACAAGGGCCTAGATTCTGTGCCATTGCGCTCGTGGATTTGAGGGGTCAGGGAAAGGATTGCATGGAGGAGGATGTGAGTTGTGCCGAGAGGGTGGAACGGAACCGTTTGTACAGTGTCTCCCATCAAATATCTTCACCTTACGGTATAAGCTGGACTTTGCTGCCATGAAGAGGAGAGATGTGTTTCTCTCAACTTAGATCTGGACATTGTCACTGTGGTAGGAAGGATGCTGAGTGACTTTTGAGACTTGGACGTAAACACTGTTTTCCAGCCTGACCGGCTGGACCCCCTCACACTGGAGTTCTGCCTGGCCGTGTTTGACAGTCTGCCCTGAAGTCACTACCTTCCGAGGGAAGCTAAAAGCTAAAAGGAGAGGTCCTAGGGAGAGGCTGTGCAGCTCCACACAGAGAAAGACACTCAGCCAGGCCTCCTCTTACCAGCCCCTCTCTCTTCAGTAATGGTTGCAACCGATGTTAATCACACAATGCACATTGGAGCCCGAAGAATCTATGACGGATAGAAAGTGTTATGCCAGACCGCTGGGCCTTTCAAGGACTCGTACAACGTGAGAACTGGAATAGGGTCACAGTGCATCAACTACAACGGGAGTCCATGAGTCTGAATTTACATGGTTGAATACAAAGATCTACAGGAACGCTCTTCCTGGTAGAGTGTCAGATAAGAAAGAGAGAAACGGTGATAGAATTTTAAAAGACACCAGTCGAGACTAAAAATTAAAGCTCAAAATTTGATTGGGGTTAGGTTTCAGGGTCAGCCTGATTGCCTTTGGGGGACACCCAGAGTGTAGTCTAGCATACCTCTGGGTCTGTCTGGGTGGGTGACTCTCTTCCCTGGACCCTTCGATTTGTTCTGTTCCCCTGTCATGAACTGAGAAGCTTTCCTTACCAGGCCCTTCCTCCACCGTGACATTTGTGCCAGGAGCCAGCTGGCCGTACATGGATCTCCCCCGACTGTAAGCCCAATTAACCTCTCCTCCTTTAGGAGGTAGGTCTTGGGTGTTACATCTCAGCCGTGAGAATGCTGACTAGTACTACACGGAGTACTTACACTGTGTGGAAATTCCCCGGCAGATCTGACCACTGAGGGGTAAACAGTCACCCCACCTCAGAGACAGCTGGTGGGTGCTACCTTAAACACGCAATGCCTGTGTCAGTAACATGAAACAAAGCAATACTGTGTGCCTCTCGAAATGATGTACAGAGAAGGACAAGATGTCTTTCTGTGGTATTTCTTATAACTTGAATCTTAGGAGGACCATCAAAGAAATGTAGGTTAAGGGGCACTTCACAAAATAACTTGCTTGTACTCTTGAGAAAATATCAAGGTCAGGCAACAGAGCAGAGGCTGAGGAACTGGTCCAGATCACAAGACACCTAAAAGACATAACTGCTAAATGTGTCCTGTGATCCTGGTTAGATCCTGGAGTAGAACGGAAAAATAGCTATCAGGATATTATTGGGACAATTGAAAAATTAAAGCCCGGGCCTTAGATTAGATGGCAGTATTGTCTCGGTACTGCTGTGCACAGCTATACCTAGGAGGTTATCTTGACCTTAGAAACAGCCACATGCTTTAGGGCTAAAAGGCACACAGTGCCTTTAACTTATTTTCAAATGATTTCCCAAATACGTGTCTACAAGTGTAACACGTATATGCACTACATACATGTGTACATACACATATGTACCTATACATACATAGGTGGAGAGAGAGCAAAAGCAAATGGCAAAACAGTAGATTTGACAGAGTTTCATACACTACTTTTCATATTTTTCTAAGTCTGAAATCGTATCAAATTATAAAATGATAAACCCCACCAGAAACCCTTTCCTTACCAGAGCAATGTTAAAAGTCTTCCCTCTAAGATTACAAGCAAGCTAACATTGCCTACTATTTATTTCTTAATAAAACTTAGCTTGAGCTGGAGGGTGTGCAGAGTGCAGTAGGGCAACACAGAAAGAAACCACGCGCAGAGGGAGAGTGAAACCTGTGATTATTCACAGATGGTACGGTTTTGTAGGAAACTCCAAAGACTGAGCAAATTAAGAATAACTAACATTTTAATAATTTTAAATATAACATCAGTATGTAGAATTCCATTACATTATCTGTATGTAATAGCAACAGAGACAAATACAGTTCAGAATGACACGTAACATCATGTCTTTGAGGCCTGAGTGGGCAACTCCGCAAAACTCTGTCTCCAAAACTTTTTAAATAATAAAAACAACTAAGGATAGAACTTGCTGCTCTCTAGATCCATATAATTTTTGAGTGTATAAAATATTCATGGGAAAAATCATAAAGCTTGGTTGAAAGACCTAAATTAGTAGATAATGTGAAGAGGTTTATTCTTCCAAATTATCAGTTTATTAACTTTCTTTCCTGAGTATGTGTGCCCATAATTGGACAAATTGGGACCAAAATTTGCATGGGAACCCAAGGGCCACAAACACAGATGGCCGTCAGAAGAAGAGGTTCGGCCCACAGGCTTTTCTACACTGCTGCTGAAAGTTGAGCCGGTCCTGCTCTTTGGGAAGCGGTGGAGCCGTGTCCTGGCACCCTGGCATCCCTCGCCCGTGTGCCCATCTCCTGGGATCCCCACTGTGCTTGTATAGAGAGACATGAAAAAGCCAGTTCTCATTCATAACCATTTAAAATCACGCGTAACTTGAAGATGTGGCACCTAGAGTGGACAAGGCGATTGTGATGTAGACTGCAGGAGTGACAAAGAATACAGCGATGACTCGGTGGCGGGCAGGAAGATCGGTCAATCGGTAGAGAGTACCGGAGTGAAAATTAATGAGATTCAGCTGCAAGAGATAACATTAATTCCCAGAAATGTAATAATTGGGCAAAAAGAAACAATGAAAAGTTATCTTTACGTGTAAGTAAAAACTAAGTAATATACATATTTAATCATTTCATTGTTATTGAGTAGACTGTTTTATAAATACAGTGGTATAGGTTTTGTTTTTATTTTGAAGTCAGTTTTAAATTTCTTAAACTAGTTATCAACATTGATTATTATAAAATATGTTTAAATGTCCCTCAGAAGTAACTGACTAAAACCAAACCTCCTTACCGCAGCACACTAAACTGTTGTTTGAAGTAATGCTGTGCAAGCATATTTGTTGAAATGGAAAGTTGTTTGCATTGTGGTGTTAAGGCAAAGAAATACAAATTATAAAAAATTGTCTAACTTCCTGAAAGAATTAAAGACATATTGCTATGATGTATACATAATAGCATAATTCACAGTAAGCCTTGGAAGTGGCTTATGTGTCCATCAATAGGTGTGTGGATTTAGAAAATATGATTCTATATACAATGGAGTACTAATCTGCCATGTGGAAGGATAAACTTGAGCCATTTGTAGGAAAGTAGATAGACCTTGAGACCATAATAAGAGAAATAAGTCAAACACATAAGCTTAAATAGTGCCGTTCTTATGCGAGAAACCTAGATATAAATAAAGAGTAAAATAAAAGATACATAATAGGAAATACACAGCTAGATCTTTTTTTTTTTTTTTTTTTAAGGTTTTTTGAGACAGGGTCTCGCTTTGTAGTTCAGGCTGGCCCTGAGCTCAGCCTCCAACTCACATCACAGCAATCCTCCTGCCTCTGCCTCCCGAGTGCTGGGATTACAGGCGTGAACCACCACTCCCGGCACTGTGGTATGTGATATTGGTTGCTGCTGGGTGTGAGTCTCCACACCCAGCATAGGTATGTGGTCACCAGGGATCGAACCCAGGTCCTTGCGCTTGCAAGACAGGCGCCGGAACCATTGAGCTAAATCCCCGGCCCCGGAGCTAGATCTTTGGAAATGAGAAGAAGGCCAAAAGATGAAGGAAGGAAGAAGGGGGAGGGTAACTAAAAATATTAAGGTGTGTTATGTACAGGTACAAACTCCCCACAAGGAATGTAACCAGTGTGCATTGCAAATGTGTACTAATGAAAAACAATAAAATACGGGAAAAGAATGCATAAAAACATGTAGTAGGCTGATCTTGTGAGAAATCCTAATAAATAAAAAATATATACATGTACACATACCCACACAAAGGTTAAATAAAAAGTATATATTGTAAATTTCTAGTTTGAAAAATAAATGATAAAAATGTTAAATACAGATCAGGAAGTTTATTTTTGAATAGTCAAGTCCTACAGTTTGTGTCTTGATGTCCCCCAGAACCTCAGGCAAGCACAGGCCTGGCTTCTTCGGAAGTGGCTGATCTAGTGTGTAAAGTTGGGATGACTTCCGGTACAATGCTAGGATTAAAGATGTGGTTACTAATTAGCCCACTGATTGGTTTAACACTGGCCTAACTCAGGTAGCCTGGATAGAATATGAAAGGGACAGAAAGAAGCTGCTGCTTTCCCTCGCTGGTTACTAATTCACCGCTGGCTGCCTTCTCCCCGCCCTGCTTTGCTATGGACTCTTTCTCCTCTGATCCCTCTGTGTGATGCCACCCTGCCTTGGAGCCAGCCAGCTATGAAACCTCTACAAACTTTTCCCACTTGAACTTGTGGGTGTCAGATATTTGTCTCGGCAACAAAAAAAAAGTAACCAAAACAGTCAGTTTTTCTTTTCCTTTTTTTCTTTAGTGCATGTTTGTAGTTCATAATGACTACCTTCGCTGTGGAGAGTAGGCACATGTACATCAATGTCTGAATCCCTTTTTCCTGACCTCCTAACTCTGCCTCTCCCTTCCTCCATCTCTAAGAGCCATCTTCCTCTTTTTTTTGTCTATTTTTCCTTTTGCTCCTTAACTGATGTATACTTTGTGTTTCTCATTTAAGAGAAGTCGTGTGATATTTAAACTTGTGTGCCTGATTTATTTCACTTAACATCATGGTCTGAGGGTGCATCCATTTTCCTACCCGTGGCTCACATTTATCCTGTTGCTTCTCCTTCATAGTTATCCCATAATGACTTTTATAAGGAAGATAAAAATCTGACGCCAAACAGAGACTAGTGCCTGAGAACCATTCCCTCGTGTTCCTGGTTCATTCCTGTCCTTGTTTCTCCACCTGTCAGGGTGTCCTCGCAGAGCTGTGCTGTGTGTGGGGCCCTCTGCTTGGTGCCAGGGCCAGAAAGATGAGCAGTGTGGTCCCTGCCCTGGAGGGTCCCCTCATGTGTGAAGGATAGTGTCACGTGGTGTTCTCTGTCTACATACACAGTGTGAGCCTCATAATACTCCAGGGCTCACTCTGTCTGCCTCCTTTAGTCTGCTGAGGTAGGCTGCGTCATTTCTAACCCATTTCTGTCCTTTGTTTCACTCTGCTTAGCTTGTGCCTTAGTTAGCTTTCATTTGCTATGACGAAAACCTGGGCAAAAAGCTTAAAGGAGGAAAGGTTTATTTTGGCCTGGAGCATAAGGCAGAGCAGGGCTGCTCAGCTCACACAGCTGGGGAGCAGGAGGGAGCAGGCGAAGGGTTAGAGAAAATAACAGACCCTTCAGAGCCACTGCAGTGACCTCCGCCCCCACCTGCTAGAGGTGCTGCCGCCTCCAAGGAGTCCCGTAAACTGTGGACCCACCCGTGAGTTAATCCATCGTGAGGTTAGGGCCTCTGGATCCAGTCAGCTCCCAGTCATGAGCACGGCTGCGCTGGGGACCACATCTTCAACACGGGAGCTTTGGGGCGCATTTCAGATCCAGACCACAATAAGCTGCCATAACAAAACACCAGAGGCTGGGATTCAGCATGAAAATTTATTTTTATGTGTTTGGAGCCTGGAAAGTCAAAGATCAAGACATTGGCCAATTTGGTTTCTGGTTTGGACTCTGCCAGGCTTGTAGGTAGCTAATGTCTCTGTGTTCTCTCATGGAGAGAGATATGATGCGTCTCTTCTTTATACAAGGTCCTCTTATAAGATTAAATGATAGAATCATCTAATACCCCATCAGGTTAAGTCTCCCCCATGACTTCCGTCGAGGTTCTTAACTACACATACAGTCACACGGAGTTACAGGGTTTCAGCTTGTGGTTTGGGGGAGGGCACGGTTCCATCCCAGCCATGATGTTTGTCTTTTCTCCATCTTGCCTCATTAAGAAGCAGATGGACCCACCCATTAAGAGGGTGAAGGGAAGGCTGTGTGGAGAAAGAGCCAGAGAGTTTAAGAGGGAAGAAGAGGTCAGAGCAGTTGTGGGGAGAGAAGCCCTGGACATTTCAGGCTGTGAGGGGTGTTAGGGAGAAGGGGACGTTCACAAACACTCCCCCACGTTCTCTGTTTGTACCCCAGCCAGTGCTGCAAATAAGGCAAGTGAGTAATCTGAATATTAAAGATCTTTTTCAACTTGGGGATAAAAAGTCTTTCCACAGACTAGACCTGTTGGCTCTGGATTTAATGGTGAGCTAGTGACAGTAACTATGGGCACACATAGGACGGAATGATCAACTCCATTGCCAGGCACACAGATAACAAGGAGAGATACCTCAGAGTGTCAGGAGCTCACTGCTCCAGGGTAACTGTCTGGGGCAAGATCCAGTCTGTACTGAGGTCTGATTCTTCCCAGGTTAGTACCGAAGTACTGAGGGTAGAGCAGGTCTTGCTTCACTGAGAAATGACAGAGGGGATTCCTCCTGACTTTTTCTGAAACCCAAGTGATGTTTAAAGTTTTGTATGCAGTAGGTAAGGATGAATTGTTAACTTCAAGATGCAAACTCTCATTTCATAAGAAATTTTTCACTTTATTTAATTAGGGGGGAGCATTAACTGCTACCAGTGTGTTTCCCGAGGTGACCAGCTCTGGCCTGAGGTGAGCGAGGGTGGGTGGGTTTGCAGCCACAGAACGGAGGTGGACCGGGTGGAAGAGTGTGCTCATGGCGCCCTTTTCCTCCTGGAGGGTCCCAGAGTCTTCTGGGGAAGCAGGGAGATGCTCAGAAGGAATAGTTCCTGGTGTGACATGAAGGTGACGACAAAGGGCTGTGTGTTCTTCACCGTGAGGGCCTTTGCTGGATATGTGTCCTACGCAGGCATTGGAAGTAACCATGTACGAAAAAGCTTGTGTTAGATTCTTGTCGCTATTGTAATGAGTCGCCACCAACTGGGACACTGGACAGCTTAAACTATGTAAATTTAGAGTCTTCTGGAGATAAAATCTGGATCAGTTTTGTTGGATTCATACCACGGTGGCAGGCTGCATCATGAGCACAGGGCTCACTTTGGAAGCTCTGAGTTCCCAGCAGAGCCCACTGGACTTCTCTTTGTTTTCCCGGACACACTTCCAGGCACAGCTCTGTCTAGTGCTGAATTCCTGCACTGGGGCCTGGAAGTCATGCAGAAAACTTGGGTTTGTGGAGTGTGACATGGTGAAGGCTGAGGGGCAGCTGCTTTCGACATGTTCTGGCCTCTAAGTGGCTGATTTTCTCCAGGTGCTTCAGGGCCTTTGATCAAGGGGCAGAACTAGGCTCAGTACTCCAGGAGCCTGCTGGCCACTCTCCTGTGACCAGCTTCTCCAAGCCAGGATGTCTTCAGGTGGCACTGCCACCCTGACACTGTTAAAGAATGATCTGGCCTGGGACATCAGAGCCGGGCCCACTTGTACACCTTAGGCCGTGTGTTCTTTGTCTGCATGGATTTGGAGAACCACAAGCCCATGTGAGTAGAGACGGCCTGACTGCAGAGCGCAGAGTGGCCCAGACCCTTCTCTCGGGGTTCTACAAGGTCTTCCTGGGGAGCACCATCCCAGCAGGAGGCTGGACCCAGCAGCATGCCGCTGTGCCACATGCACTCAGTCAGAAGGAAGGCTGTTTCCACTCACCCTTAGGTCTGCGGATGGTATTCAGCACAGTTTCCTGTGCTGTCAGTTTATGAAATGCATGGCACAGAGGAGACAGCGTGAGGGCACCGAACAGTGCCCGAGGACTCCGACAGCTGGCTGGTCTGTGTGGCTTCACATAAGCACAAGGTAGTGCTTCTAAGCGCGGGACTACATAGAGTCGATTTCACTGCATCTTCTAGTGTCTGTCTGCTCCTGTAGCTGTGGCCCCATACTACTCTGATGCCTACTTTCCTGGTTCTGGCCTTTGCCTCCCTGTGAGTGTACCTGGATAATGTAGGACCATTTGTCCACCTCCTTGTCCTTCCTTAACCACATCTGCAAAGCCTCCTGTGCTGTGCCGCTTCAGGAGTCAGCTCCGAGAAAGCTGAGGGACACTGTCCTGCCGCACGGCAAGTGCCACACCCCACTCACCATCCTGACCTGCAGTGTGCTTGGCTTGCTTTCTGTGCTAGAAGCCTGCAGATGGTGGAAGTGGCGCATGCCGTGGTGACAGGTGCCAGGAGGGAGCTGCTGGGATACTTTCAGTGTCACTCATTTGGGGATACCGCTGTAAGCAAGAAGCCTGGTGATTCCCATTCTCATTACTGAACCTGTGGTGGTGAAAACGACAGCTTGACTGGCAGCTGGAAAACGGTCACCCTTCCCTTTCTATTTCCTAGTCTCACACTGGTGTTTTCAGATTGTAACTCACATTCTCAGCCGGTAAAGTGATTTGTCACTTTCCATCTCTGTGGACCTGCGAGTCAAGAAGCCCTCTCAGAAGTTCCCACAGAGGGCTCGGCTTCCACCTGGGCCGGGGGTCCACAGAGTACACGCAGGCCCTGCCATTTCTCCCCAGGGTTTGCAGTGGCAGAACCAGCATGTCCAGGACCTTCTGAGTCTTTAGCACTGTGGGTCCTGTGGCCCTGGTGGTTAGGGCCGGAGGCTCAGGACCAGCCACTTGGCTTCTATGACTCATAACACTGAGGAGCAGGCAGCAGCACTTTCTCCAGAATCAAATTTGCTGGCAGGAAGGATGGTGAGAAGTAGTGTGAGGAGAAAGTCCCACAGAGCTTAGCCTGGGAGCGCCTAGCAGGGTGTAGGTCGGATGGCTGGGGCCCATCCTTTTCTACATGGGCTGTTCTGGCAAAGAGCACTGGCCTCACGCAAGGTTCAGTCTAGACTCAGTTTACCTCCCAGACGAGAGAATCTGGCCCCTGTCCAGGTCTGGGCACTGCCTCCAGTGGCTCAGGTCCATATGGCAATGGGCAGTGGGGCAAGATTCTAGCCAGGGTTTCTGAATGTTAATGGATAAAAGACATAGGGTCTGGTTGCTCTGCATCTCCCTCTGCTCAGCCTACTAGGTCTCTGCCTCGGGGTGTGGACCAGGGTCTGTTAGCTAAGCTGTCCTTCATCGAGAGAGAGGTCCTACACTTTGAGAGGACTCTGTTTGGAGTGGGACTGGTAGCCTGAGCAAGGCTCCTGTCCTCAGATCTACTTCAGAGCTGGCTGCCATGCAGTGATCTCCAGCAGGAAGCCAGGACCCCTCTCTCGGGCCAGCCTAGCTCTTCCCAGGTACTTGGAAGTCACACATACACCTCTTGTCTCCCGAAGGCTTTGCTTGCGTGCTTCTCTTTCCCTTCAGGGGGCCATACAGCCTTCAGGGCTGGCACATACTGTGTCTCATGATTCAGGGGGCCGTACAGTCCTCGCCCCAGAACAGCCAGCAAAGGGCATGGGACTTGGGGCAGGAACCCAGTCCTTTGTGCGTAGTGTCTTTAACCTTTTCTCACCTTGAGATCGATTGGGTGCGAGCAGGAAGCATTTCTGTGTCTCCTGACAGGCTAGAAGGGCTGCAGCACTGTCAGCTCCTACTGCAGCGTCCAAAGATGCTGATGTGCTGGTTTTTCCTAAAGTGTTTTTCTCTCTTAAATCAGTGATTCCCACACTGGATTTTATAGCACCCCAGGGTGTCTCCAGTTGTCTCAAGGGCTGGCAGAGAATTCTCAAAACCATTTGCCTCAAACAAAAAACAAATATGCAGAATACAGCAGTTTTATCTGCATTTGGAGGAGGGCAAGAAGGAAAGTGCCACAAAACCCGAACGAGCAAATTGAGTGTCACACTCCAGAGGCCTGGACTTGCTGCCTTAGAAAAAAAGACGAGGCCTCACACAGACGGTCTCTCCGCTGTGCTTCGGAGAAGTAACCGGGGAAGTGCTGAACAGAACCAACCGTTTAAAGTTTTCTCTAAACCACATTATTGCTTTATTTTCCTTTTCTATAGGAAATAAATGTTATGAGTCTGGGGAAGTAGCTTGGAGGTAGAGTGCTTGCCTAGCCTGTGTGAGGCCCTGGGCTCCCTCCCCAGGACAAAACAAAATGAAAGAAAAGAAAAAGAAAATAAATGCTATTATAGAATAGTGTTACAACAAAACCACAGCGCACCAAAACAAAACAAAACAGAAAAGACTTCACTATTTGCCAAGTTCAAGAGTGCATTTAGGGCTGGAAATGTCCCAGCTGGGCCGGGAGTTCTCCAGTCTTTGATGCCTCATCAGGGAGGCATTGGGCGTCAGTTTCTTCCTCTGTAAAATGGAGAAGGTGACAGTGCACCCCAAACCTTCCAGAACAGAGAATTAAATGAGTTAATGTTCATAGGAACAATAGGACAGAGCTCAGCACATAGTAAGTGTCATATCACGGTGCGCGTCACTTACAGCAGGAATGGCGCCCGCTGGGTCGCGTCCTGGTCTCCTGCTCATGTAAGGAGGACTTATATCCAGTGAGGAAGATAGAGGGGGGGACAGCTGGATGTAGCGCCTTGTGATGCAGGCTGTTTTGCAGAGTCATGTGGCAGTTCCTAAACATGGACTCTGGTGGTGGCCTTTGTTTTTAGTATTTCAGGCAGATCATTTTTACTTTCAGAGCCCTGAGGTGTTTAGAGAATGTAAGTTTACAGCAGCCAATAGGCTCTGTAGTTTCAGCAGGTTCACAATAGCAGGTTACTTCTTGCTCCAGTAACACTTCCGGGCAGGCGTTCAGACTGTCAATGCCGTTGTCCTCTTGTGGACATTCAGGGACCCTCGCTGATGGCAGCTTCCAGATTGCCCTGGGTGCCAATGTTGCAGTGAGTGTGGGAGAGGCCCGGAATCCTGCCCGGGGGAGCTGCTCAGAGGCTGTCCCTGGCATGGCTCTCCCTGGGAAGGACTCCATTCTGTGGCCATATCTAGAAGCAAGAGGCTCCAGTTATGCCATCTGACTTGTATCCAAAGAAAACACCTAGGTCTTGCTAGATGCCTCATTTCTAAAATCTGAGGCAACATTTCCTATTATTCTCACTCGCACAAAGACACTGTGGGAATCACGTGGCTCAGTGAGTCAAGTCACCAGAGCAGGCAGGAGCTGTGTGGACCGTGGACCTGCTACCTGGTGCTCAGAGGCCTTGGCTGGCACAAGAGTGAGGTCAGGGTCAGCTGGCCTCTCAGCACCACCCCTGCTTTGTCCCCTGACCACAGCATCTCAGTTCAACAACTCTTCGTGGAACAGGGTGTGCTTGGGCCTGCCTTTCGAGCTGGGAACATAGAGCCCATGACAAGCATGGCGGGGCCTCAGGGCAGCAGACACAGGTTGGAAGGACAGTGCTGTGTGATGTGGAGAATGAGAGCGTGCGTGAGGTACAGAATTCAGACCAGGCAGTCAGGACATCTTTCCTGAGGACATCTAGCCAGAGAATGGAAGGAGCTAGCCCGGCAGGAGCAGTGCAGGGCAGAGCCGGTGGAGGAGAGGCTTGGGAGCAGAGGGTGGCCCTTGCGTGGTCTTCCTGAGAGAGAGCACATGGCCTGAGCGATGACAAGAAACTCAGCACGGCCAGATCTGCAGAGCAGGAGGAAGCCACCAGGCCAGGGTAGCTGCAGACAGTGCATAGCTCCGGGATCCCTGAAGGTCGGCAGGCAGCTCCTCTTCCTGCGGAAATGTCTCCTCTGCCCAGCGCAGCTCAGTCCCTGGTGTGTGCTTGGAATTATCACCGAGAGAGTCTGGGACTGTGTAGTGTTTCCTCTGTGTGTACGACTGCCTGTCCCACGATGTACACACACCACCACCCGAGTTCCTGGGAGGAGAGCATGCTGCAGAGGTCCTGTGTGGGGCTGAAACTAAACCGACAACACGGGACTGGCCTTGCTGTCCGCACGGGCTGTCTGGTTGAGGGATCTAGTTGATGAGATTTGTGTCTTCGTAGATGGGAGGTGAGTGTGCGGTGCCCTGGGGGGCGTGGAGACCTAGCATGGCCACGGCCATAGTACCACGTGGCTGAAGGTCATTCGGACTCTCTTGTCTGGGCCAGAGCCGATGGGCCTGGCTGAGCCGTGCCCTCTGCTGTTTAGCTCTCTAGCCCGCTCTGTCTGAGCATGTTGATGTGCTGGTGTTTATTTGGGACCTTGAAATTTCCAAATAAGGAGAAGTGCGATATGGGAAGGAAGCTATAAAGATGTGAATGATTCCTGCTCCTCTGAGCTTCTTTAGCTCTTCTCTTTATAGCCGTTACAGCATCCATCATGACCTGCATTGTCAGAGATGATTCCTGGCTGTGTAACAGGATTCTGTGTCTGGAATGCTCACACACAGCACTGGTTAATAATACAGTGAGCACACTCAGGTGCGTGTGTGTGTGTGTGTGTGTGTGTGTGTGTGTGTGTGTGTGTGTGTGTTTAGTGGAGGAGAAGCTGACACCTGACTTGGGGGTGAGCCCTAATCCTCACAAGGAGTCCAAAGTTGCGTGTGGTGAGAGCGCGCACATCTCTGTGAGACATGAAGCTTCGTCCCCCTTCCCGAACCCTGCCTAATTTTTTTGTTGTTGTTGAGACAGAGTCTCGCTTTATAGTTCGCTATAAAGTGAACTATAGTTCACTTCTGGCCCTGAGCTCAGCCCCAAATTCACATCACAGCAAACCTCCTGCCCTTCATAAACATGACATCATTGAGTATTTTCAGTTACTCTGTGCAGCAAGGGTCTGTATCAGTCCATTTTCTGTTGCCCGTAGTACTATACAGTGAATAAGTCAGTTATAAAGAAAGGCTGTTTGGGTTCATAATTCCTGTCCATTATTTGGTATCACCTGAGACAGTGGACATCATGGCAACCAGCTTTTGCGAAGGAATTGAATTCATAAGTCAAGGATCCGCTGTATTTACTGAAATAATAAATAACATTATATCTTCCTCATATCCCAGTGACCAGCTACCAAGCATGTACTACATGTTCAACTAATGCTGTTGATTGAGATATTTGAATTGACCAACTGCTAGGCGAACACTGACAGTTTCTCTCCGCTGGTGGAGCATGCTGGGGTTAGAGTCAGACTGAAAGTCCAGAGTCTGGCCCTGAAGCTCCACCAATGGGCCGTGTGATCTCAAGCCCTAATTATCTTGAGACTTGATTTCTTCATCTGTGTGATAAGGGCTTGTGCACAGAAGCTTGTGCTTCTGAACTCTGCATTCTTGATGCTCCTATTTTCATTCCCTGACGAGGTTAATTAGGACGAGGTGCTCTTTAAATGGCAATTACACAGCTGAGACATAGCTTGTTAGAAAGGATGGCCTCATTGCCGAGGCTAGCACAGACACCGATGATCATTTGCCGGTCTCAGGAGAACGGAGACCACGAGAGGTTGTTTTAAAAGAATAAAAAATTTCCCCTATTCGCCAGCAAATGAGAAAGCGATGGATCCGGCGCTGGAGACCATTACCGGGTAGGATATTTTCAATGCTCCTAATTTAGCTTTGCTCTTATTCTCCCTAAGCAGCTCTTCATGCCCATTGTCTGTGAAACAAAAGAGCTGTCTTTGAATGGAGCTGTGGGCTTCTTCCAGAGAAGGGGCCGGGCCCAGGCCAAGCAGACCTGGTGTAGGCCACGCACACAGCAGGCCCAGCCCTCCACAGGCTTCTCTGGTGGCTCCTGTTGGGGCAGAATGTACGTGACGACGTCGTTCACGCAGAGGTCTATGTGCCGCCAAGCGTCGGTTGTAGCCAGAGACCCAGAATTGATGAGTGTCCTTCAGACGTCAGCCTGACTTGTCTACCCACAGCTCTGACTGGGAGGACTCCAGTAGCAGATAAAAGGTGACATTTCAGAGGCCCTTTGGACCATGAGATGGATGGTACATGGTCATCTGTGTGATAAGGGCTTGTGCACAAGTTGTCTGACCTAAAACACAAAGAAACGAATTATCGAGATGGAGCAACTCTAAAGGACATTAAAGTGCTGTGAAGTGGAACTGTTTGGATCTTCAGCAGGTCCAAGCGAGTGCAGTCCTGCCCAAGGCAAGATATCATGGGGGGGAGAGTAGCAGACATGCAAGAGCCTGTGGAACCTGTGTGTCATGTATGACCTTCCCGCGTTCAGCTCTATAGGTGCTACTCACTGCGGCTCGCAGGCCTCACCTTAGGGGGTATTTCTGGAGGGGCTTCTGTTTCTCAGGCAGTATGGCAGGTGCTGGTCCAGAGAGGCATGGGTCCAAGAAAACGCAAGTTTTCCAGTACCCCACACCCTTTGTTCCCCAAGTGGCAGCCATCTGTGAGGAGCCGAGGTGGCAAACGTGCCTGCTCTGATCCTTCTCCGTGCATCGCCAGAGGATGTGGTTCTGGCTGATCCCACGTCAGCCTTCAGAAAGCCTCTTCCTTGTGCTTTGTAGATTTTGGGGAAGCCCAGAGTAATGATCATGATTCTGTCTTCTTAAACTGTGAATGGCTTCCCAGGGTACAGTTTCTTCCCACCTACGAGGCCCTGCGTAACCTTGCTCTTGTGCCTGTTTCCCAGCCCCCTACACTGCGGGCTCACCCTCAGTGACTAAGGGTGACTAAGGGTGACTTGAACTTGACACGCAACTTTGGACTCCTTGTGAGGATTAGGGCTCACCCCCAAGTCAGGTGTCAGCTTCTCCTCCACTAAACACACCCTCTTTCTGCCCCACCACTAGGACCACCTTGTGCGCCCCCAGCTTGTGTCTAGACAGTGATGGCGAACCTTTTAGAGCTTTCAGGGATTCGAACAGCCTGCTGTAGCACGTGTGCCATAAACTCACCACCACTGATCTAGACAGTCTGCTTCGGGTCACCTGTGGCTGCTGCCCTGTCACCACAGTCCACTCCCCAGAGAGGCTGTCACTGGCTGACGTGTCTCTCTTCAAAGCCCACAGATTCACAACAGTCATTACTATATACACAGCCTTGTTCGTGGTCCATTCTCTCTCCAGTGAACTTGAACTTGACTCTGAGCTGAACACCCATGCAGTTTCTCTAAAGAACAAGTGGAAGTCTTCCTATCATCCCTTGTCAGTCCCTGGCATTCACGGCCCCCTGCTCTCATGGTCTTTTCTATCCACCTACAGCGCCAGGTGTACTTTGCACCCATTAAACTTTCCTTTCTGAAGACAGATCCAGTGTCCAGGCTGCCATAACAAAACGCCACGGGCTGCTTAGATTAAACAACAGAAATTTATTTCTTCAGCGTCAGAGGCTGGAAAGAACATGGTAGTCAGTGTCCCAGAGGTACTGGTTTCCGGGGAGCCTTTCGCTGTGGCTTGCAGACAGTTATCTTCGTGCCTTTCCTCATGGACCCAGGTGGGCAAGATCTCAGTCCATCACCTTCCAGCATCCGAAAGCCTCTTCTTATTAGGACACTAGTCTTAACCAGCCATGGTTAATATCTATGATCTCATTAATATTCACTACCTCTTGAAAATCCCAAATCCAAATTTAGTCACACTGGGGATTAGGATTTCATCATTTAAACTTTGGAGAGACACATTTTAGATGAGAATACATTAATCACACTGAATAAATTACAATACAAAACACCCCCCCCATGCATCAAGGATTAATAAACACCACAATATGAGATCCTTGCTCTCATGGAACCTAGTTCCAAATCACTGACTTGTTGAATTATGTGCTTCGTTAGTGACAACTGTGGCCTCTCAAATGCACGCTGGATGTCCCTGCTAAAGCCCCTCAGCTCTGAAGGGCCACAGGGGCAGACACATGCTAAGACTGTGTCAATTAGATAATCAATTAGCTTAGTTTAAAAAGTGGCAGCCACCAAAGTATTAAATGTGGAAGATGGTCCCAGAAGGTGTCGAGCCGCCAGGTCACACCAGAGAGATGGCTGCATCAGCATTCTGTCATGCTCCGGCCTCCACAACTTAGGCAGGATGTGAGGACGCGGGCGAGGGCCCAGACATAAACAGGGTGAATTAAGGTGGAGAAAATGATGCTGTAAGGGAAGTGATAGAGTTGTGTGATTTTTAATCCCAATGCCCAGGAGCTTGAGCCAGATAGGTAATTTACTGTCTTTGAAGGTGATTAAAGAAAGAATGCTAACCAATTTTCTTAGAAAATTTAATAGGCATCTTGGGCTCAAATCCAGCAAAGCAGGGTTAGAACAGGCAAAGAGGCAATCATTTGGATTTTTAGCCTGATTAAAGGCTGAATTAGACCAGCAAAGAAATTGTACCCTCTGTAGTCTGGTCCTGAAACTATTTGTGTCGAACAGCTAGCATGCCAGTAGATGCCACCTTTCCTCTCAGGGGAATTCTTGCCCCTAGGAGGTAATTTCCCCCACCCTTCTCTGTCCCTGAGGGGACTTGTGACATCTGCAGGCTGTGTGCCTGTTCTGCATTGTGAGCGTCTCCCAAAGTCTCTGCATCTTTGTCTTTAAAGGTGGCTTCTGTCATAGTGCTGTTTCCTAGACCTGTCCTCCACCCAGCCCTGCATTCTTGGGGTGAACCTGCAGTTCTAAAGCCATCTACTTGGAGGCAGGAAGAGAGGCCAGATGTCACATGGAGGCCCTTTACGGCCAGAACGTCTGGAGACCTTCTTACTTAGGAACTCAAAATGGGCCCAATATCTTGGCTGCCTGTACTGCGTCTTCCATAAAAAGGTATGCGATAAAAATTTTCACAAAGACATTAATAGCCAAATGAAGAGTTAATAGTATCCCTCTCTGGGACTTAATTTAGAAAGTTGATAGATAATGGGCAACAAAATAGAAATAATGTTAATTGAGAATCATTTTTCTGCTAACAGCAAATTTACAAAAAAAAAAGATGAAGTTGTCTTTACTAGCATCATTCATTCAGTGAATCCACAAAGACTTCTTTTAATTCAAGTTTATTTTTTAAACTGACGGATAAAATTGCATGTATTTATCCTGTACAACACTGTGCCTTGAAGCACATACATATTTTGGCACTGTTGAATGTAACTGGCTAACATATGTGTCTTTGCTACTATTCTCATTGCGGAAACAAAATACCTGACGCCCACAGTTGGAGGAAAAAAGGTTTATTTTGTGATTTCAGTCCGTAATCGGCTGGCACATAGCAGGGGGCATCGAAGGGGAGAAACAGTTCATGGCATCCACATGGCAGCAGAAGCAACAAGGGGTGACCACAGTTCTTTCTCTTCCTTATATCTTTTTTTTTCTTCAGAGAGGGTCTCACTTTTGTAGTTCAGGCTGGCCCTGAGCTCAGCCTCTGAACTCAGCCTCTGAACCCAGCAATCCTCCTGCCTCTGCCTGCCAAGTTCTGGGATTGCAGGCGTGAGCCACCATGCCTGGCACTGTGGTATGTGGTTCTGATTGCTAATGGGCGTGAGTCTCCACACCCGGCATTGTTATATGTGGTTACTGGGGATCAAACCCGGGCCCTTGCACTTGCAAGGCAGGCACTGGAACCACTGAGCTAAATCTCTAGCCCATCTTCCTTATATCTTACTCAGGCTCATTGGGGCACACAACACTCACACCCTTGGTGCCCTCCACCCTAGCACCTCACCATGAATCAGTCCCAGAGTCACACAATCCAGATCCAGCCACCTCTGGAAAAAGCCCCACCTGTGACCGCGTGAGATGTGGGGGCATCTAGACGCACACTGTAGCAGAATGCAGCACCTCACACAGTCGCCATGCTTGTGGTGAGAAAGCGGAACATCCACTCTCCGGCCACGCTCAAGGTCCAGAATCTCAGAGCGAGTGAGCTCCTGTCACGGGAGCTGAAGGCCGTCGGCAGAGAGCTGAGTTCCTGCCCCTGTGGAGCCGCGGTCCGTCCTGAGGCAGGATTTCCAACGGCAAAGCGCAGGAAACCAGCCCAGCCGAGGCAGAGGAGGGCATGTGCAAGTGAGAGACGCAGCGTGGTCACTGGCCTGGATTCAGGGGTAGCAGGCAGCAAGTGAGTTCAGACCCCGAAACTTCCTCTGCCCAGACCAGCCCCCACCAGTCCTTGGACTCAGAGAAGGAAAGGCTGCACCTTCCCCTGCTGCTGCAGAGTAGTTTCCCTGTAGCACTTCGGGAGGCCCTGGCCCTAAGGAGCTGTGGAGGGTACTTACAGAAACACGTTAGGCCTTTGCACAGGCAAAAGCACACCTCAGAAAGGCTGAGGGATCCACTGTGGGACCTGAGCTGGGACTCGCACATGCTGCCTCGGAAAGCAGCCAGCTGTCCCCCTGCAAGCCCTGTGCATCAGCCTCGCTGTTCACCATCGTGTGTAACAAGAAGGTAAATACGTAGGACGTGCACTCGTATAGGTCTATGACACACGTGACTTCTGACGGGAACAGCTCTTCTCTACCAGCTCATCCCACCAAGCACTTCCACTCTCCCCGCCTCTGGTGCCCACGCTAAACCCCGTGCTTCCCAGTCGCAGGCATGAACGTGCTCCTCAGTTTCACACGTAGCGCCTTGTGGACGCCATTGACTCTCTGGAAACAGTTGCACCGTGCAGAAAACTGTGCTGTCTTCTCCCCTTGGAGTCCGAGCTTCGAGCTTAGACAGTGCTCCCTGAGTGCTCCACCTGCACACACACTCCGGCCCCGCACCAGTGGTGCCCCTTGAGTTGAAAGCTTCCGTGGCCCTGGTACAAGCCTGAGGTGAAGGAAGGGAAGCATCGCAGGTCGGTCCGCATCTGCCACCCATGCCCCTGCCAGTGTCTTGCACACTGGGCAACCTCAGGCTGTCCACCTCTGCACCCCCTTCCTCCAAGCCCTGGGGTCTCGGGTGAGGAAGAAAGCCTATTACAAGAAGAAAAAGCAGCAGAAAGTCAGGGGTGGAGAGAAAGAAGGGAAGAAAAAAAGAAAAGAAAAACAGGTTAAAGGAAGAAGGCAGCTCACTTTGGGGGATGTTTTCTGGGCTCAGGTTATTTTCCCCTGTGTCTGTTTCAAGTTGTTAGTACTTTTTTTTTCCCTTTAACACCATAGCGCCCACAATCTAAGTTAGCTGCTCGTTTATCCCTAGTAATTTCATGTCATTTTTTCCCATACAAAATTTCCTCCCAGTCTTCCGCAGTCCACCTTGTTAGGGCTGAACACCTACCTTTCCTGCCAAAGCACTGCAGTTAGATCCGGGAGGAAGCGTGGCCCGTGACAGTGTGGTCAGAGGCTCCGTGCCCCCTCCCTGATGGGGAGATCTGGAAGATGACTTATTTCGAATTCTTGCTCCTGATTGTGCCTCTCAGGGCCAGAATGATTCTTGTTAAACAACAAAATTCTCTGTAAGAGGCAACTTGCTGGGGAAGGAGGGATAATATCTGGTTGGAAAAGTACAGTCAGTTACTGCGCGTGAAATGCCAGCGGGGCCATCAGGCACTGTCATTACCGCCATCACGCTTCTCTGAAGGGCACGTGGCAGCCGGGCCTCTTTGAAATGGACCACAGCCCTCTGGCTGTCCTCTGTGTGCCATCAGGGTGAGCCAGAGCCGGCACCGCAGTGACCGGCAGCACCGACGCTCACAGGCTTCCGCAGCCAGCTCAATACCTCTGAGGAGCCAGGAGCCTCATGGGAGCAGAGCCCACCTGGCCCGTCTGGGGAGTGTGTGGGGGGAGCCAGCTGGATGGACAGCCGTTGGCCCACAGTTAGCCACTGTCTGTCTGGGAAGCTGGGAGCACACTCCGGCTTGCAGGAGAAGCTGGGGTAGAGATGTACAGCGGGCTTTTACAGCACACAGAACGAATGGTAGCGCTCGGGAAGTGTTAGCAGCATCACACGATGAGGCTGAGGGCGCAGAGGCAGGAGGGCAGCCCGCCCCGTCCGGGCTCGGAAGGCACTGACTGACAAGCGGGTCCTGCAGGTTTAGGCGAGTTTCTCCTTCTCCTGAGCCTTCCGTCCTTTGATCTGTAGAGCTGCGTGAATTACCCAGGCTCTCCACGGGTTGATGAAAGACGCGGAAGAGCGGTAACTACGCCAGAGATCATCGTGCCTTCTGTTCTTTACCGAGGTGATCAGAGAATAGCATCCTTTGTAATCTGGTTTTCAGAAAGGTTTTAATTTTTCCTCCAATGTCCAAACTAATCTACCTGCACTGTCGTCAATCTGGAAACTGCAACAAAGCACACAAAAATAGTTTAAAATTATCATCCAGACATTAAAAGCCATCACCCTTTGGAGGTCTACCCCACCAGGCTTTTCTGCTGGGCAAAACGAGTGTTTTCCTCAGCATCGCATCCGGCCATGAAATTTTTGGACTTACAGCAAAATGTATGCAGAATTTCCGATGTTTAGAAGCATATTGTCATATTGTCATTTTGAAAGGTTATTTCAATTCACATACCCTTCAGAAATTAAGATAATGCCATTTCCCCTTCACTTATCCACCGCTGGGAATTAACATTTCAAAGATCTTTACTAATTCAATAGTATCAACATGGTATTTCATTGTTTTAATTTGCCTCTCTTGGATTACTGGTGATGATGAGCACATTTTTCATCTGTTTAGTAGCCACTTGTATTGATTTCTCTGTTGCGTGGCCATTTCCTGGTCTTTTTTTTTTTCTGTTGATGTATTTCTTCTTTCTTTAACTGATTTGTAAACTAACATTTTTGTGTGTAAATCCATTGTTCAGGAAAAAAAAAAAACAAACAGTATTTGCAAATTTCCCCAGTTTCTCATTTGTCTTTTTCATTTCATTTATGGTAGGTTGACACGACAGAGCATTTTAAAAAATGCTTCTTTAGTCCTGTTTTCCCACTGTCCCCGTGGTATATGTATTATACTTTCTAAACTGTGACAGCGGTTTTGTTGTCCACATGGCGAGGCCATGATACCTAGATACTTGGTCAGCTGTTACTGTGGATATTCTGCGAAGGTGTTGTTAGGTGACATTAACATTTAAATCAGCAGCGTAAACCAGCTGAGCCTCCAGCGTGGGGCAGCAGCTTCTCTTCAGCTGAAGGTCTGAGTGGAGGAGAGGCCGTCCTCCGGGAGGAAGAGGAGACCGCTGCAGGCTGCCTTTGGACCTCGCTGCAGCCTCTGTTCTCCTGTCTGCCTTCCTCCTTCCCCCGCCCTTCCTTCCCCTCCTGCTCCTCCCCTGTCCTGGTTTGTATCCGGATGCCCCCCAAGGCCTCCTGTTGTCCTAGGTGGAGACTTTTGAAGGAGGCCGGAATAGGGTGTGTGAATGTGGGCTAAGGGTGTGACGCTGGGGCTGAGGCCGATGATCGAAGCCCCACCCTGGTGTGAATGGTATAATCAGTAGACTTTGAGGCAGGCGGCCTGTTGCTTGTTCCTTCCACATCTCCTACCTGTTTGCCAGGGACTCTCTGTCCTCTGTGATGCGCCCTGCCAGGCCACTCTGCCTCGGAGCCAGTGTCTGTGGACTGAAAGAGACCTCTAGAAACTGTGAACAGAAATAAATCTTTCCTCCTTTTCCTTGAAGACGTCGGGAGAAAAATAACCAAGACACCTCCCCACATAAGTCCCTGTCCTGTTCTATCTTGTCTCCACAGAACCCTGTCTGATCCACAAGTCAAACATTACAGAAATATTCATGTACATTTTTTTCACACTATGGGGCTTTCAGTTTATGCAATTTTAGTTCATTGAGAATTTAATGTTTTCCATGAGTCAGAGATTAATTATCTTCCATGTTATCAAGTTGTCTCACCATCTATTTAATAGAATACATCAGTCCTTTCTTCTTTGCTTTGCCGTGAAACTTCTCATAGTGCACCTTCCTGGAGTGCTCAGGCTGTTGTTCACGCCTGTCTGTTTTTATTCCCACAGCCCATCGCTTAGTCACCCTCATTTTATCATGCATTTTAATATCAGATTAGACAGCATTTCACAGTGCTTTGCCAAATACAGTTTTGAAAACAAATTCCAAGTGAATTTAAATAATTTTTGTTATATTTCCCCCCCAAAAACCCATGGGATATTTATTGGAATTGGGTCACTGTTCAAGGTTAATATGGAGAAAATCAAAACCTTTCCAGTTCTGGATTTTCCCACTCGGGGACACAGAGTCTCTACATTTGTTCAAGTCTCTTATTTTTCTCAGGTTTTCTCTGATTTTTTCAGATGTGTTTTGCATATCTCGTAGGCATTTTATGTTTTGGTTGTTACTGGTTTTTTTTTAAGCATTATATTTCTCTGTTATTTTTATTTGATAATTTATATTGTGAACAGGGCCTTACTTAATTCTCTGATAAATTTTAATAGTAATTTTTGGAATAACCTTTTTTCCAAAAAAGAAGTTTACTTTTCCTACTTCTTTCCAAAGTTTCATTATAATTTTTAAATGTTTTTGACTTTGTGTGTGTGTGTAATTGTAGTGAGAAGACTTTGCAGGACACTCATGCATAGTGCCTGAGATGCTTTGTTTTGATTCTGAAAGTAAAGGGAGTGCCCGGAAGTGACTCTTCCTTGCAGTGATGTTGGCTTTTTTTTTTTTTTTTTTTCAGGTTTTTGAGACAGGGTCTCGCTTTATAGTTCAGGCTAGCCCTGAGCTCACCCTCAAACTCACATCACAGCAATCCTCCTGCCTCTGCCTCCCGAGTGCTGGGATGACAGGCGTGAGCTACCACGCCCGGCACTGGGGTATGTGGTGCTGGTTGCTGCTGGGGTGAGTCTCCACACCCAGTATAGGTATGTGGTGACCGGGGATCGAACCCGGGTCCTTGCACTTGCAAAACAGGCGCCGGAACCACTGAGCTAAATCCCCAGCCCTGTTGGCTGTTATTTTATCATGAGAAGTGAGCTCCACGCTCCCAGCTACAGGTGGCTTTGCCTGGGAGCAGCTTGCCCAGACGCCTGTGTCTCTGTCAGGGCGGAGCCGAGGCTCCCCCCTTGACACTGTCGATACACTTGCTGCCAGACAAAGTGAAGCATGTGGTGCAGAGCTGGACTCCCGGGGCTGAGTCGAGCGTTTCTGCCTCCTAGATGGGGCTTCGGTCAAATTCCTTCACCTTTTCATGTTTTGCTTTCTTCATCTTTAAATCAGGATAATAACAATTGCTCAGTCGACACTGCCATTAGCAATTATTCCCCAAAATACATCATCACTGATTTCTGAGAATGTCTTCCTGATTAGTGGCATGTCCCTGGGTTTTGTTTTTGTTTTGTTTCCTTTTTAAATAGCCCTGGGTTTAATCTGCTGTTCTTTAGCCGCCGTTTTCCTTTGTGTTACTTTTCATGAGCCAGAACTGCAGCTGTTTCTGTGTTTTATTTCCCTTTAGTCTGTACCAGCAGCAGTGCCTCACTTTGAAAAATAAGCTGGAAGCTCAGTTTCTATTTTTCATTATGCTGAATCATTGAATGCTGTTTGCCATCATATTTACTTTGCCTGATGTTGTTATTACCAAACTTGCTTTTAGGATTCCTTTTTGGCCAACAAATATTTATTGAACACATGCTATACTCTAAGCACTAATTTGTATTTGTCCAATCTTTAATCTTTCAGTTTTCCATTTTTTTTCTTTGAGATAAGATCTTGCTATGTAGTTCAGACTGGCCTTGAACTCACTATATAGCTTAGGCCGATCTCACACTCAGAGTGATCCTCCTGCCTCTGCCTCCTGAATGCTGGGATTGTAGAGTTGTGCCACCACACCTGGCTCACATTTTGATCATTTTAATAAAAAAGGAATCAAATATTTGTTGAGCCAATGTGAGCCTTTTATTTTATAGCAGCATGATTTAACCTACTTTGTTATTATGTGTTAGAATCTCTTCTTTCAGCTTTAAAAAATGTGTATTTCCTGTATCTTTCCTTGTTTTCTGTAGTTTTCTCTATGAGCTGTTATTGTAATCTTTCTGTTTTGTTTTGTATATTGTCTGTTCTTGCATCACTTCTAGGTTACTTTAAAATTTGTTAAGACCTTTAAATTCATTCTCCTCTTAGTCTCAGACTCTACTACAGCATTGTCTGTTGAATACCAATGTTAGTTCATTTTAATTAATTTTTAACTTTTAAAAAAATTTTTCTCCCCACCCTTCTATCTCTTACTTCCTGTTATTATAGGAATTCAGAGCCAAATCAATTAAATTTCTTTTTATCCTTTAAGAAACTTGATCGTTTTTCGCCTTATTAACCCATGTTATAGTACTTGTTTACTTTCATCTCTTATTTATTTGGTTGCACAGACTATTACACGTTCTTTTGTACAGTAGTTTCACAGGATACTTGTTTTCTTAGGCTAGTTTAACATAACCTCTTCAAAGCAGTGTTTGTGAGCAAAGAGCTTATGCATGAGGGTTATACTGTCTTGAATGCTGCCCATCCAAGAGCATAATGGTTTTGTACATGAAAACTCTCCTGCCCACACTTCTTATATAAAATTATTCTCCCTTACAACTTTATAGACATTGCTCCATTATCGTTCAATATTTTGTATTTCAGAATAAAAGCTGAAAGGAGTCATTTTATTTCCTTAGGAAAAAAACTAACTACTGTTGCTTTTTTGTTGCTAAATTGGTACAACCACTTGTACTTTTCCTGTGTTCCTCCCATGTTTTATTTTGCTAAGTACAGGTATAAATTGCTTACTGTGTTCCAGAAGAAAAAGTAATAGTTTTAATCTATGCTTTGGTCTTCAGGAAAAATGTGTTATTGTTTACTTTGTGTTCTATCCTCGCTGTCTGAAATTACAGTGGGTATTGGAATGCTGTTGCCGACCGAACATTCTCCTATCTTCTGAGTTGGGAAAGCTTCTAAGGCTTGCTGTTCTAATTTCACACCACTTTCGGTGCGCTAGTCACCATTTCTGGCCCGCTAGTCACCACTTCCGGCCTGCTAGTCTCTGGTTCTAAAGCAGGCCTAACCCTAGCAGGTGCATTCTTTGCCTCTTGCAGTGCTCTTGTCCTGTGCCACCTCACTTTCATTTCCTCTTGTTCTTCATTCTCTTCTTTTGAGATCCATCTCCTTGTTTTATCCAACTTCCTCCTATCTGAATGTCTCCTGTTGGGGACACACATCTCTTTCACTCACCACTGATGAAGAAGCAGTCCATCCCCACTCTTGTTAGCCAGTCTTGATCTTGCCAGCTGTCCACTTGGGTGGCCGAGTCAGGTCTACTGGCACCCACTGCTGTACAACTGGAACTGGAAGAATGCACTTCATGCAGTGCCGTCACCAAGCATGCCTTTGAGCGCTCGTCTCTTTTCTCTCATGCTGAATGTAGAAATGGCCACAGGGCAAGCTGCTGTTCACAGTATCTACTGCCCTTGGGATCTCGGGTCTCAACCTTCAAGTTGGTGTGAACTGAATGTGTCCCTACTGCTTATCCTAATGTATGCCCTGACAACAGAATGCAGTCTAACTTACATCTCCAGAAGTAATCAGTACAGTCATACCACAATGATACATGTCCATCCATGTTTATAGTAGCACAATTTATAATAACTAAATCTTGGAAATAACCCAAATGCCCAACAACAGATGAATGGATTTAAAAAGATACAGATTTTTCTATATAATACGGTACTGTTCAACCATAAAGAAAGATAAGCTTGAGACATTTCTACGTAAGTGGAAGCACCTTGAGACCATACATTTAAGTGAAATAAATTGAATACACATGTGTAAATATCACACTGTTTCTCTGCTGTGATAAAATGAAAGCAAAAAGAAAGACCAAAAAGAATAAATATAATGAAACGAGAGAAATTGTTCAGAATTACACAGAATATGAGATACTTTATGAGTACTCAAATTGTTTTAGGCCAAAAAGAAAGATATAGTATTTTTAGGAAATGAGCTGAGAGAAATTAGCAAATGAAAATATATTCTTCCTGGGTCATGATACTGTGTATTTACCATTCCTATTCTCTAATCATTTTTGTTAAAGATTATTTTTTCACAGAAGAGCTTTTACATCTTCTTTATTAATATCTATTTGTACTGTTAAAATAAGATTTTAAAAAGCAAACCAAAGTAATTAATATATGGTATATATTGAAAGAAAGTATATAATAGGAATTAATGCAAATATAGCAAGAACATACCACCCCAGCTTGGGGTAAGCTTAGACATCCTGTAAGCAGAATGCCTGTAACAAGTGAGTGTAGTGACCTATGCCTGCAGTATCAGCTGTTTGAGGAGGCTGTGGCAAAGCAGGCAGGTCACAAGTTCAAGCTCAGCCTCTGCAGTTTAGACCTTGTCTTGAAATAAAAAGACTTAAGCATGCAGTTCAGTGTAAAACATTTGCTTACTATGCATGAGGCCCAATTCAAGAAGGAAAGAAAGAAGAGGAGGGAGGGAGGGAGGCCAGTTGGGGGGATCTGATACAGAAGACCACTGGCAAGGTGCAGTGCTCTGAGTCAAGGAGAAGGCAGGAAGTCTTAACCCTTTGCCTTCACCTTTCCAGCCCAGTGCCGCCGCTGTTAGCAGTAAAGGCTGCCATAGCCTCCCGTACAGAGTGTCTCAGAATACATATGTACAGTGCACACATTTATCTTCCACAGTGCACAATGCATAATTTACAATACAGAGTGAAAAGGGATTTAAAAGTACACGTGAGCTGCCTAAGTACCTTTCAGAATATGTGGAAACAATCTGATGGCGCGGATGGTAAAGTCTAGAGCATAAAATCTGTTGAAGATGAATCGTTCTGTACCCGATTTCCTGTATGGAAACAGAGTGCAGATGGTGGCTGCGACCCGACACAAGTGTCCCGGCCTCTTCCCGGCTGTGGAGGAGGAGGACCAGCACGCACGGAGGGCCCTGGAGGGGCCTGGGGCCTTTGGCACCCACATCAGTCTTTCAGTTCGGTTACTGAGGTGACTGTGGGTGATCAGAAGGCAGAAAGGGACCCAGGATACTTGCAGAATGTCGGAAGCTGCTCTGGGTGTACACATGAGGCTGGAGCTGGCCCTGGGCAGAGTGGCCGCCTTCTGGAACGGTGGGCGGGGCTCCCGCTGCTCCCCCACCATCGCCGCCCGGCCTGCGGTTCACCCCCAGTCTTCTTGCTCCCCTGCTGCACCGGGGCAGCTGCCCGCACCCTCTCTGTATATTCTTTTCTCTGCTTCACAGTGTCCGAGAGCCTGTGGCTTCCGCTTCCTCCTTCTCAGGTTTGCTCGGAGCCCTTCTCGTTCCTGGGCGACCTCAGGACTTTCTTGAATCTTCAATCACAACTTACCTTTTTATTATTCTTATTGTTGTTGTTGTTATTTTAAACTCCTAAGACAGAATCCATCTGGCTTTGCTTGTCTTTGGGAAGTGTCTCTGGGGAGTCTTGATTTGCAGCCTCTGGGTCAGGTATATAACCCGAACTGGTCTGGTGTGGTCCCAGGAAGTCAAAGAGCACAAAGATGGCCGCCCAGAGCCACATTTCCTGAGGCTGTGGCTCAGGCATTGCTCTTAGAGGTGGGTGCAGTAAGAACAGTGATTGATGTGACGTGACTCGTGTAGTGTTGCTGGCCACTGAGGAGTTACTGCTTTCTCCTCGGGGTCTTGAGATCTGGTTGGAAAGACAGAGCACGCATGTGATGTCATCAGTGAGAGATGCTGGGAATCTCAGCTGATAAAGGCCAGTCATGTCCTACACCTGGGCCCAGGCCTGTGCCAGACCACACACAGCAGAGAGGTGCCAGCCTAGTGCAGGGTGGGGGTGAAGGAGCTTGTCCCGCAGCCATCCTGGCTATGTCCTAGAAGAGGTGTTCCATGATTTTACAAGGAATCCAAGGCCCAGCTGCAGAGCTCACAGAACTGCCAGAGCCAGAGCTAAGAGGTGACTGAGAAAAAGAAACGTCAGTGGCTCTGAAGATGTTGTGAGAACGGCTTCTGGGAAGTACATCACACCATAGCTGTACAGAAACCTTCTGTGATGGAGACCTGGCCCTCATATTCTCAGCTCACAGACAGATCCGAGATGAGTGGAACAGACCACCTCGCTTTGCGGCGCAGCTTCTCCCCCGCCCTCACAAGGAGACAGAGTCATGAAACCCCAGCCTTGAAAGGACTTTATTTATTGATTTTTTTTTTAGGGTTTTTTGGGACAGGGTCTCGCTTTGTGGTTCAGGCTGGCCCTGAGCTCAGCCTCAAACTCACATCACAATCCTCCTGCCTCTGCCTCCCGAGTGCTGGGATTACAGGCGTGAGCCACCACGCCCGGTACTGTGGAATGTGGTACTGATTGCTGCTGAGTGTGAGTCTCCACGCCCAGTATTGTTATGTGGTTTCCCGGGATCTAACCGGGTCCTTGCACTTGCAAGACAGGCGCCGGAACCACTGAGCTATATCCCCAGCCCGAAAGGACTTTAGAACTTCCCAAAGCCAGCATCCTCAGGAGCACACGGTCTCCGTCTTGTTCCCATCCGCCTTTAAAATGTTTTGTTTTCTTCCAGTTCCCCTTGAGCAGGTGCTAAAACCTGCGTGGAAAGCTGAGGCTGTGGTTTTTGCATGTGCTGGGGAAAATGATCTTTCTGTGAGTGGTGGTGCGTTCTCAGGAAGGGCTGGAGGCCGGTGCTGGGTAAGTCTAGTCGTTAACTCTGGAGTCAGAAATTAATTCTTGAGAGCTGGCAGGAAGATACTATCTGCACAACATGAGCTTGCAGCCCAACCTAGGAATACACAGCACAGTCCTTGGGTTTAGAAGGGAGTTATCTATACCAAAATGGACAAGATTCATTTGCCCCCCACTCCCCAGTTTTGTGAGTCGGTGGCTTTTGTTAGCACATGATGCCGAGTTGTTCATGTGGAATCACTGCATTCGGAGCACTGGTCTACACCGTTGTCTGCTGATTAACAGACAACGAGGTTCTGTTGTATGGCCATGCCACTAACTAACTCAGTGATCCTAGACAAATTCATTAGGCCCCTGAGTCTCATTTCCCCCAGCCGGGAAAGGAGGGCAATGTTGGTGCCTTTCTCATAGACTTATTGTGAGGATTCAAGGAAAGAACACAGAACTACCTCAGCCCGGATCCTGTCTTACAGAGGGCTGTCAGACGTCAGTCACTAAGAAAGTCCGGTCAGGTGTGTCAGACCTGGCACCCGCTCTCCATGTTTGGTCCATGGTGTGGGACTTGTGCCAGACACTTGTTTCCAGAGCTTTGTAGTTGCCAGGACTTTTGAGGTCTCTGCCCAGGTTGCAAGCAGAAATGACTAGGTTAAGTCCCTGAGCCAGTGGGCACTTCCCGGAGAGTGGCAGAGGCAAAGCTGGCGCACAGACGGCAGGCTGCACACCCTTTGCTGTCCGTTCAGTGTTGCTGTTGCCTATGTGTATGATGGCATCAGGCTCGTTACCCGTAACGAAGACCTCCATTCCAGCGACCAGAGCCCTGTGGTCCTTCGCCAGGTCTCTGTGATCATGAAATGAATCATTTCCAGGAGAAACAAGTCAAAGCTCCAGTGGCCAGACTCCTCAACGGAGGAGAGCAGTAATTATTCTGTCTGTGAGAGAGAGACTGTGTGTTGTAATAAGCAGAAGACAGGTGCCGTGATCGTCAGAGCTCCTTTTTGGTTGAGAGTCAGAGAAGAGGAAACTAGGAAAGCACAACTCTGAAAATGATGATGGAGAAAGCCAGCCGGGTTTTTGCTGTGCTATGGAGAAGAAAGAGAGGGCTGTCTTGGAAGAGTCCAGAAGCCTGGGACGACGAGCTGTGGGCAGGACAGCCCAGTCGTAGGAACAGAACCTCGTTGGGAGGCACCCCCGAGAGCAGAGACCCCTGTGTGCGGTCCGAAGGCGCCTCAACACAGGGACAGGGTCACGATCACGTCGTGCCTAACTCGGCTTCTCTTGTCCCAAGAGGATTGAAGACACCGTGGTGCCGCATTCGGAGTGGCTTCAACCAGGACCCAATCAGTGGACCCCCCAGCTCCTGTCTCTCAGCACTGTTAGGAAGACCACAAAGTGCTAGCGAGCACAGCAGGCTGTCTCGTTCGTTATTATTTAAAAACACAAGAAAACTCATATTTGTATTAGTTGCTTTTAAAGACTCAGCTTAATGTATTTGAGACAAACCTTGCAGAGGGACCTGCTGCTTGTTTACTTAGCCAGCCATTCCTTCCACACACACTTAAACAGCCAGTGTTTCCTAAGGGCCACCACGTGGGCCAGCTGCTGTCATGGGCCCTGGGACAGAGGTGGGCACCAAACAGCTTTGCTCAACTTGATTCTACCTTTGTGCCCTGTCAAACCCCTGAACCTTTTCTAGTTAGTCACACCTCCTTTACAGTAACACGGAGCACTGAGACGCCCACTGCACACGCAAGGAAACGGAGACCAGGAATGAATGGAGACCAGGTGTGGGCACAGGAACTCCCCCAGTGCGTGGATATTCCCTGATATTCCCTGGATATTACCAGAACTTGCATTCTTGTTCGCCATTTACTGTCACCCCTCTAACTGAATTGCCAATCCTTCTTCTGTTCCTTCAGATCCTGTCTGTGACAGCTGTCGACTCCTCAGGGTGACACGTTGATAGACTCAGCTCCTCTGGGCTTGTGGGTAGGAAGCTAATCATGGCTTAGCGCTACCTCTCCATGCCTTTACTTTGACCTGACACGTGGGCACTCTCTCGCCAAACACACTGTTTTGGCCGAAGTTAGGAGCACATATAGGCCAAAACTTTATAACTAGGTAAGAGTGGATCTGTGCCATGTCTTAAATCCCTGGGTGATCAAATACATTGACAAAGCTTTTATCATTTTACAAAATAACTGTCAGCATTTTTTTCAAAAGATGTGCGTTTGACTGACCGATGTGATGATCTTTCATTCAATGAAGACTTTGTAGAGTTAGAGGTCCTTCTCTGGAGGCGCGCCCTCCCCCACCTGGTCTGGATTGGCAAGCAGCCCGGCTGGCCACTGTCAGAGAACTGACCCCGTTGTCTTGCCTTAAATCATCCTACACAAAGAATACATTCCCAAGCAAGCAGGATGGGTATTTTTGAAAGGGATGGAGAAGAAATGTAGTTTGCTGGATTCTGTCTCCGAGCTGATTTGTTTCTGCCGGATGTTGATATGCAACCTTGATGCAAAGATTTCGGGCCTTGGGAGTATTAATGTTACAAACAACCTTCCGCTGCTTCCTCTGCAGGTAGGAACCTTCATTTATCATGTAGATGGAGAGTTGCAGTTTCTCATCCACTTGTAAAAAAATCAAGCAGCTATGGGGAATGCAGCCCTGTTTTAAAAATCCATTCTTAGGTACAGTATAAGAAATTTATTCTAAAATGTCTTCATTCTGATGAAAATAAAAATCCTACTTAATGGCTAGGAATCTCTCCTGGGCTTTGATTAAGAAGGAACTGCAAGGATGGGCTTTTCTCCTGTCGTTTGTCATGTGGGCTCGATGTCAGGAGTAGAGTCTTGTCCTAGGCACCTGCTGGTACAGGCACCTTCTGGGACACAGATGTCTGCCTGCCAGAGCCTGCTGCTGCCACAGGTGTGCTGTGCGGATGTTCATTTATTCAGTGACCTGCTGACAGCCGCAGAATGCAGAAATAGGGCAGGACCTCCTCTGTTCTGTAATGTCAGACCGATGCCTGTACTGCCATGTTTAGAATATAATACTCTTTGCAATTTTTATTTTCCTGATTATAAAAACAAATCTTGTTCTTTGTAGATTTGAATGTATAAATATACATATGGAGAGAGGAACACAAAAATTACTTGTAATCCCACTGCCTAGAGATAGTCTTTATCGCTTTGATTTATTTCCAGCCTGTTCTCTCTTAATGCATTTATGTTGTTTCTACAAAGCTGGAGTCTTTTAGTACATTTATTCTGTGACCTGATTTTTTTCACTTAGTACTTATTTTCCACTTACTGTTATTTTAAAATATTCTGCCCCTCTGCACAAAGAGTTCATTATTGCAGGGTGGTGATCAGGGCTGACTATCACAGTGACTGTTTCCCTTCATCGGGATCACATTCGGGGAGGGTCCAGCATTCCACAAATCATTGCATCAATCACTATGTGATTGTCGATGTGATAACAAAGCCTGCTCTGGTCTGGGGAGATCACGACGCACTGAGGAAGTGGTGTGAAGGGTGAGCGCAGGGCTGAGGCAGAGGCTGGGAGAAAAGTGGGAGACAGAGGAGCTCTCCTCAGCTGGAGAACTCAGAGAGCAAAAAATAGGTGGGACACGATGACGCAGGAAGGCTGGGCAAGAACTGCATGCCCCAGAGTCCAGTGAAGGACATCGGCCTCTCCCAAGAGCAAAGCCAGCCAAGGGCTTTCGCCAGTCACGTGACTTGCCAAGACACACAGGTGTGAAGGTGATTCTGTTGTAGAGAATGAGAGCTAGGTACGGGTGCGAGGTGCAGTGAGGGGTCAGGAGATCGTAGCCTGAGTGAGCCGCTCCGTGGGTTAGAACACAGTAATCACAGGCATGAGAGAAATAGACAGACTTTGCCTGTGTTTTCTTAGGTTCCAGGACCATTTTGATCAGGTATAGTGACTTCCTGGATATGGAAACGGGCAAGGGAAGAGTTGTCAGAGGTGCTTCCTAGATTCCTGCCTTTACATCTGGACGGAAGAACTGGAGGCTAAAGTGGGGGTTCTGGGGGGCGAGGCAGTCATAGATGGTGGTGTGGATGGTGGACCCTGGTTTCAGCCTGTTGAGTTGGATGCGCTCACGGAGGAGGAGACAGCCCCACATCAGCTTGGCCACGCAGGGCTGGAGCACGACCCAGGCACTGAGCTCATGCGCAGAATTTCAGAGCCGTTGCATGTGGATGGAAAATAAGGTAAGAGCGGCTATGACTGTGAAGCAAGTTCCTTGGGACTGAAAAGGTCTGGGACTAGGCCGCAGAGCCAGGAAGGTGGCTGCATGTGAGGCCAGGACCCCTCATCTCCTTCCATCCAAGCCTGTCCGGAGTCTTTCAGGGCAGCTCCTTTCCCTTCAGTCTGGGAGTTCCGGTGGATGTGGTGGAACTGGATCCCATTGGTACATGAGAGCTTATTGTTAACCTTTCAGGCATTTTATGAGCCAGTGGGTTGAAACTGGCTGCAGTGGGAGAATTCAGACATACGAACAGGCGGATGCTGCACATTAGGGCTTCACCGATGACCCTTTCTTTTTCCCAGGGAAGTGATTGTTCAGCATTTACCAGCACCCCTGTGCACCAGCCTCTGTCGTCGTTTCTGGTTTAATTCTGTGGGTTACTCCCCGTGGAATCTGTGAGGGCCAGTTTTCTGTAACCACTCTGAAAGTCTCTGACTTTTTTCTAAATACCCGCCCCTTTGGAAAGAAAGAAGGGAAGAAGCGAAGAAGGAAACAAATGCCACGTGGAGATATTGAACTTCTTCAGTCTCTCTGTGTGTTTGCTGTTCCCACTGAAACAGCTCAGCATAAGCTCAGCACACTGGACAACCACCTTTCGTTATCTTGGAGTTCCTGCGCATGAGGCGCCTCCGTGGGCTTAGTGAGGCTCTTCCGGCAGGGTGCCGCAAGGCTGAATCGAGGTGTTGGATGTGCTGGGGCATCACCTCACGGCTCTCGGCTCGTCCGGGTTGTGCATAGAATGCAGCTTCTTTTAAGTTAGAAGTGAGAACCCTGTTTTCTTGCCAGCTGTTAGAGGCCATGAGCCCTAAGAAACTTCTACTCTTTATAAGTTGCTTATCTTTGGGGTTTTGTCACCACAACAAAAAGCCAGGTCTCTGCAAATAAAGTCACACTCGGTGGTAATTGGAAGTCAGGACTTCTGCGTATCTGGAAGGACGCAGTGCAGCCAGGAGTGTGCCCCAGGGAAGCACCGACGGAATCCCAGGGCTGGCGTCTCATCACAGCCATCGCCCGCATCTCCGGGGGTGGGCACGGGGTGCATCCTGCCTGTCGTCAGCTCAGAGGTGCCCTCTGAGGAATCGTATCCTGCAGACTGATGCAAAGACAGGTGTATTGTCACCCATGGCTCCTCCTTCCTCCCACTTGGCGTTTCTTGACTGCCTAACAAATAGTCCTTCTCGGCCCCAAGGCCCAGCAGGAGCGCACTGCCTGAGCTGATCGGGGCGGCTGGTATGAGATGCAGAACAAGACGCTGTACTCTCCTTCTGACATGACCAATTTTGTGCTCCAATCAACAGCAGAAGAAGTTTGCTTTTGCTTTTTATTTTTTCCTTAAAATTTGAAGTGTGTGACAAATTGTGCCCCTCTTCCCCTGGGTGCTTCGCCGGGAAGATGTTTTCTGTCCCCAGCCGCGCGGCTCATTGGCTGTGAGTCCCTGTGCTGGAGTCATCTCGGGGCCACTGATTTGTGATCTGCCCTCTCTTTTCATCTTTCCCAGCAGCGGGGTCCCTGCCGTGAGAATGGCCATGTTCCATCTGCAACTGGCTGAAATTACAGGGCAGTTTGAATCTTCCTTTTATCTCCTCCCTCTTGGAGATGCCAAGCAAATTCACAAGTTATAGCACCATGTTTATGGAGCAAACAGGAGGCTTGTTGGGAACTGTGTTTCACAAGAACATTGAGAGCCAGATGACCTCCTACTGTGTGTCCAGTTTGTTCCTTTCTGGACAATTTCCTTTGGAGAATTTAATTATGCTAAGTTATCACATGATCTCCAACACTATCCAAAAGGTTAGAGAGTAGAATTAGTCACTAGGAAATCTGTTTTAGCAGTGGGTTGGGTTATTTGATCAGCTTTTATATCTTCAAAGGTTAATTCCTTAATTAGGTTTTTTAAACATGGCTATTTTGTAAAATAGCCTAAGAGCTCATGCTTGGAAAATGAACACTTCCATTGTCGTGTGGCTTTGCATGCTGAGCCTTGTACCCTGATACCATAGCAGCCCCAAATCTGGAGGCCGGACCACCTTGCCTCGGGGAAGGCTGTGTGCTGTAGGTGGTTCTGTAACGACAGGATGAGGAAGGCTTCTTGGAAGGAGGGGGTTGAGCCCACAGCCGCGTGCTGGGCACTAGCACTCAGAGGCAGAGTGGCCCATGTGCTGACCTCTGGGCCGGTGCTCGGTGAGCAGGGGCTCTGTTCTCAGCTCGAAGACTCAGTGTCGGGGCTTCAGACAAGCCCACAGTTGCCATGAAAGCCCTTTCTCTGCAGAGGAGGCTCAGTGTCCCTTCCAGGGACTTCGGGAGACCTGGATGAGTACACAGAGTGAGATTGGCTCTGCGGAGCTTCCTCTCTAATCTCTTAGCAGAGAAAATATTTATCCAGTGCTGTAGATGTTTAAGAAGCACCTCTGCCTTGTCAGCTGGCCCGCGAAGGTGGTAGAAGGAAGTGGGCTGCGTGCCTTGCAGCTCTGTGGGCCACCTGCACAGAGAAGCGTGCAGTACAGACACGGCTGATGGAATAAATGAGTGTCAGGATATGAACAGGCAGGATTTAGGTCCTCTCTTTCCAGGATCCCCCATCCAGCTCATGTAGCACGGAGGCGGGGTGGGCAGGGATCATCACTGCCTTGAGGACTTTAAAGGGACGAGTGAGCGGCTCACCGTGGCGCAGCCTTGGCTGCATGTCAGAGGCCTCAAATCCCCAACACAGGATTAGTCATCTGAGCCTGAGCTCAGCCACAGAAGGAATTTAAAGTCGTGGAAGAGTGTGATTCACTGAAGCAAGTGTAACTTGTCACTGTTATTAACAGCAGATTTTAAGCTGAACTGAAACCCTGGGAGGTCGTTTGATTCCTTCCTCGCCTGGATTCTTGGAAGCAGCTGGTAACTGCGGTTCGTACGAGTCTTTCCAGGGTGCTCCAGCCTTATAGGCCTCATCATGGATGTCTGACTCTTGGGTGAATTTGCAAAACAGATAAGTTGTCTGCCATACCAGAGAGCAATCATACCACCCCCCAGCCTCTTCTGCACCCGGCGATGTGTGTAACCACAAGAAAGTTCTGTCTGACTGGTCAGGTTCCTGCAGACATTTGAGCAGAGACTTGGGCTCTTAATCATCTTGGAGCTGCTTCTGTGGCTTCAAACCAGCCATCCCAGGACCAAGGTAGACAGGGCGTAGGAAGAGCTACTTGGCAGGGTCGGGCTTGGTTTGTAACAGCTGTGAGAACAATCCTGGGTCAGAGCTGGGCGCTTAGGGCTGGCGGTGATCCCCTGTGACTGGTCAGTGCTTGTGAAGTATTGAGAAAATTACCCAGGGATGCAAGGAATATGTGCCAGTGTCCTCCCTTGTCTGTGTGTGTGTGTGTGTGTGTGTGTGCGCGCACATGCACACTCGCATACATAAACTTCGTTGATGCCATATTGGGCTTTAGGGCCTGAGGAGTTCCCGTATTCCCTCTGAGATGCCCACAGGCGGTGATGGACAGGCATCTCCTCTCAGCACGGAGGACACTTGCTGACAGAACATCTCAGCCTGGACATCTCCCCTGGGTTCAGCTCTGGGGCATGAGTTACCTGAGTCTTCTCCGTCCCTGCTAAAGAGAGGCATCCCTGACTTCTGTCCTGGCCCTGGCCCCGGCCCTTCCATGGCTGTGTGGCCTGGAGTCTCCTTTCCTCCGAGAGGACTGAGCGATGCTTCCCTCACAGGGTGAGTGCGGGGTGCAGCGGATGGGCACAGCACTCAGGAACCTGCATTCCCAGTGCGTGCTCAGTGAGCCTGTGTGTCTGTCCATTCAGCCCTGGGGCTGGGCTGCCGTTGTCTCCTTCTTGGTCACCATCAGGCATCTTCCCCGGAGGTCAGCCCCGGGCCTGTGGCGGCCATGCAGGCAGGAAGGCAGATGGGCAGGCAGGGCCGGGCCTGCAGCCTGTGACTGGCACTGGGGAGGACGCGCACCATGCAGACTGCCAGCATGTCTGCCAGCTTGGACCCGACACAGAGCTGCCCGGTGACGGAGCTGCTGCTCACGGAGGAGTCATGAGTTGATTTTTCTCTTGCTCTTTAACTGGAGGACATAATAATGGCTACATAATTTCTCTCGTTTCAAGTAGGAGATATTCTCAAGAAAGCCCGGACTTAGAAGACTAAGGGAAAGTTTTTCATGAGAGGATTTAGCCAGGAAGTGCTTCTGCAGAGCGAAGAGTAGGAAGGTGACTGAGAGCTCCACGCCAGGCTTTCTGTGACTTTTGGGGTCTCACCTCTTTTGGGGTCTCACTTCACGGCAGGCACCAAGGGGCAGCTAGGATCCGTAGTGCCAGCTCGCCCGTGACACCCATCAGCACCACCCAAATCAGTGTCCATCAGGGGTGTGTGCTGCACTGGGGCTTCAAGAGCCTTCCTCCCGGCCAGGGTGACGCCTCCCAGCCCTCCTCCCCAGAGCTTCTGGCTGCTGCGGGCCTCACCCTGAAATTTTGCATCTCTGTGTTCAGTACGGTAGCATCTGAGAAATTTTCCTCTCCACAGGACTTGCCATTCATGGTCCTGCTCACTAAGAACTGTAACAGAGACTGATAAAAGCTGGGGTTATTATCCCAGAGTCTGCACATCAAAGTTATCCCTCTAAAAGTAATAGACTGTGGCTTTGACGTCCCAGAGTCTTTTTCTAAGTCCATCAGTGACTACATTCTCCCCTCCTGCCTGCGTGGTCCGCACCACCTGCCAGCTTAGTACTTGCAGAGCGCCTGCTGGGCCTGTTCCGTGTGAGGCACTGTCTTAGCAGAGCTGGGGGTGAGAGAAAAGCGCACACCGCGCCCAGCTCCTGACCTTGGGGCACTTCTACAGCGCAGGACACTGTAGTGAAGCCGCCCCTTGCTTCTCCTCGGGGGGCATTGAGGAGGACATTGTAGGAAGGGTGCTCAAAACCAGAGCGTGGACAAGAGGAGGGAAGGGAGAAGGCAGCAGGGAAGAGTGGGGAGGCCAGCTGGTCCCCACCGCAGGGGACAAGAGCCGGGCCAGGTCCTGAGGGGAGGATGGAGTGGGGGCCAGCGGGAGCAGAAGAGGAGAGGTTGACAGGAGGGATTTGAGGCTCCCAGAACCTGTTTCCCAGGACAGCTCTAACCTGCATGTCAGGCAAAGGCGGGATCGCCATGTGCTTCCCCTGGCAGTTGTGTGTCCCGTAGAGACCTCACCATCATCTCCACACGGGCCACCTGCCAGGGCGTGAGAGCACACCGCGAGGCTTCTCTCCTGGGACCCAGGTGCCCTCGGAATCTCCTTGGCCATGTGGACCTTTCCCTGTGGCTCCGTTCCCTGAGGTTTTCAGGTTGAGAGAAGGTGATGCTTTTCATCTTAGACTGTGATTTCTCACTTGAGAGAGAGAGAGAGCTGAGTGGAGACCACAGGACTGGGCAGTTCTCTTCTGGGTAAGCATCTCAGGAAGTGTGCCGGGTTTTAATCCACAAGATCGCACAGTTTGTTCAACCCTTTGCAGCATTTCCCACACCCACCTGGTTTGTTTCACACAATTACATACCTACTTTCTACAGAGATTGGTCTCAGGGTATGTGCTGGAGAACATAATAGTGCAGATTGAAATGGGCGGTCAGGGAGGAGGAGGGCAGGTCGTGTGCCAGGGTTGGCACTGGCCCTTCTGCTCCCTGCAGCTGAGCTTCAGCAAAGCGCCTTCGCCTCTGCTCTGTCTGTGGGCACCGTCCGCTCCCACAGGGACCCAGAAGAGCCTCTGCGCGGGCAGAGGCCACAGTCTGTGTACTCAGTCTCACACTTATTTCAGCAGACACTCCTCTTAGGATCCCCGGAGCCCGGAACTCCTACTTCAGACATAGTTGTAAGCACTCTGATTATCTGGAGACCTGGGCTGCCAAACCCGAGGTTCAGGGAAGGGGCTGTCAGAGGCAGGTGCTGGCTGTGGTACGTGGAACAGATGGCAGCAGAAATGGACGGGGTCAGCCCTTTGCACAGGGCTGGCTCACAGCTCCCTTACCGCCTCGTTAATCCCCAGGATGGCAGAGGCCCAGAGCAGGGGTTAATCACTGCATTCGCAGTGCTGATCCCGCCTGTCTGGAAAGCCCAGGGTCACTGGGCTTGGGATGGAAGTTGTACCCAGTGCGACAGCCCTCTCCAAATGTGCACATGTGGGAGAAAACAAATTGTACAGTTTAAATGTTACTGCCTCAAGTCTTTGGCTTGGTTATTTGGATTATCTGCTCATTCTCTCAGAGGTATCCACAAATACTCCAGTTTTACGGTTGGACGTACTCCCAGAGAGTTGATACGTGAGTCTGGTTTTATTTCCCTCTATTGATAAAGTACCACCCCACTCGTCAGCGGTGCCTGCTCCTTCCACCTGTAGCCGTGGCGGACAAGCTGGAGACTGGCTTCTCTGAGAGCTTCATGTACGCCACGGCCCAGACTCGTCCTTCCCACGGGGGCCAGCGGATCTCAGCCTGGCCTCTCAGTGGCTAGTATTTCTGTGCATCCTCCTGCAGACATCTCTGGCCGCTTGTTTCCTGGATGGATTCCTACGTCGATGCTGTCAGGCTCGGGTGTGAAACACCCCGTCCGTTTTGTTTATTCACCATGGATATGTTTGTTTTTCTGCCTCAGAATGGAGAAAGTTGTTTACAGCCTCTCTGGTCAAAATATTGACTACAGACAACCCACAGTTCTAGGCTTGAGAGGGAAGGAAACACGCAGTTCATGTTTCCCATTGATACAACAGTGTTTGTGTGAAATGCCTTGGCATGTGAGCCTGTGTCTCCTGTGCTCCAGAGGGGCGGCCACAGCATCAGTTGACAGGCAGGTTTCCTTGGTACATGTGCCACAGGCCTCTCTCCAGGGCTGCATGAAGTAAATGTGTGCAAAAAACACGCCAGGCTCTTCCATAGGACCTCAGGCCTTTAATTTTTTTTTTTTTTTTTGCCACAGTTCACCCCCTGGCACTCAGGATAAGTGGATCAGAATCTCTCCTAGGGACCCTAAGGATGCCCTGGTTGAACACTTTCTCATTAAAAGCTGCCACCTCTCGATGTAGTCTGCATTGGGAGTTTGTGCAGGAGTGCCTGAAAGTGGGTTCCGACGGCAGGATTCTGATTCTGTCACCATCTCCTGGGGCAGCATACTGATGCCAGTGTTTCAGCGAGCTCACTCCTGTGGCAGGCTGGGCACCGAAAGCTTCCAAGGAAGTGAAATCGCACATCTGTACAACACAGTGTGATCATAAAGACATTACAAGTATCTCCTTAGACAGAACAGCCCACCGGGAAGGCCCAGTGGCCATAGTATTGCAAAACCATCACAAGTGAAATCCTGCATCATCCCAGACTGCAGAGTGTGTGGGGATGTCTTCCCCTCCTCTTCATTCTGTCGCGCGTTATAATGCTCACAGCTTACATGTTTAGTCTCTCTGTCCCTCCGTATCCTTAATTGTAAAGCAGACACTGAGGCCCACTCCTAGCACTGTCATGGGGAACAAAGGTCCTCCTGTGGCTGCAGTGCTGAGAACGGGCACACAGGAGGTCTGCTGTTAGAGTGCTCTGCGATTCACCATGAGGTTTTCTTTCTCCTAACCATGGGGTTTGAAGCAGTAGTTCAAAAGAAAGCAAATATTGAAGGAAAGCAGCAGGACTAGCTTCTGCTAGAAAGAGGACCTGAGTTGACACTGTGCACCTCCACAGCAGCAGGTAGGCTGAGACCGGTGTGATATGGAAAGGCCCCTACATAGAGCAAGGCCCAGAGCCTGCCCCTGCAGTGAAAATGAAGCCAGGAGCAGGATTATCTGCTGGGCCAGCAATGTGATGTGAGTTATGATTTCCCCAGAGTTTATGCTGCACAGAAGGATAAGGTCTGAACTTATACCATCTGTGTGCATGATTCTAATCCTAGAAATAAAAGTAGGTCCAAGATTTTTAAAAAACCAACATCAATTGTAGGAGTCCTTGGAGAAACACATGCAAATCCATTTAAAAGGAACCTCACACCAGAAAGTACAGGATGCTCATAGGAAAGAGAAAATCTGAGACCATATTATAAAGTTACAGATTTTGAGGAAGAGGACAGGTTAACAAACTCAAGGGACTAGAGAATTAACTCTTCCAGAATCTTAGGTAATTAAGCCATGTAAATGTGACTTTAAAACTCCATGCTTGAAATAATTTGAGTTTAAAAAAGAAAAGAGAATTATAAATAAAAATTTATGGGAAGGGAACAAGAAAATTTGAAAAACTAGAATTTTTAGGAATTAAATTTAATTAATAACTGAATGCATGGGTTCAAAAGCATATTGGGTATAGCTAAAGAGAGAAGTAGTGAAATGGAAGTTAGATTTGGAGAAATTACATAAAAGAGCTTAGAGAGACAGCAAGGCAGAAAGTACACAACAGATAGTGATGAAGAGTACTAACATAGGGAACCATTATGAAGAAATATTGTAAAAATATATTGTTAAGCATTTTGAAGAGATAGTGGGGAGGTCCATAAGCACAGCATGAAGGAGCAAAGGGAGAAGAACACTGAAGTGATGATGGCTCGGCCTTTGCAGCAGAAATTAAAAGAAAGATATAAATTTCTACACTGAGGCTACATACATTCCAAGCCATGAGCAAGAAGTTAGGAGGGCAAACAGTCACCTTAGAATTCCATTCAAGGTCAAGGATATACACTCTCTGATAAAGATTCATGAGATACAACGCACAAATTCTTACTGAAAGAACTAGTGAGGGATATACTATAGGAGAGTGGTGGTTGAGCCCAAAAGAAAATAATGAAATATTAAACATCACTAATGAGAAAGGAAATTAACAAAATATGGGTAAATATAAGTAAACTCTGTGGGCATGCAGCAGTAATAAGTGACTGTGCGCAGATAAGTATAAGATCAGAGGTAATGATGGTCGACACTCAGGAACTTTATGATTCTTGTGTTATTTAAAGAAAATGACATGCTTTTGTAAACTTTATGATCGAAGTTGAAACTCATATTGAAAATTTAAGGGTAACCTGTGAAATAATAGAATATAACTTCCAAAAAAGAAGATTGGGAAAAGTAAGGTTAGATATATAGCCCCCAGTCAGTTCAACAGATGAAAAATTAGATTGAATGAATCTACATGAATGTATAATAAAAAAATAACATAAAAGGGGGCCAGGGATTTAGCTCAGTGGTTCCAGCGCCTGTCTTGCAAGTACAAGGGCCTGGGTTTGATCCCGGTCATGACATACCATACTGGACTTGGAGACTCATGGCCAGAAGCAATCAGTACCACATACCACAGTGCCGGGCATGGTGGCTCACGCCTGTCATCCCAGCACTCGGGAGGCAGAGGCAGGAGGATTGCTGTGATGTGAGCTTGAGGCTGAGCCCAGGGCCAGCCTGAACTACAAAGCGAGACCCTGTCTCAAAAATAAATAAATAAATAAATAAAAGAATAAAAATACATAAGAATATATAAATATACAAAGATGACAAAAGTAAATCTGCCTGCACCAGTACAAGTGTTAATATACTGATATCATTTGGTAGGTAACAATAATTCTCAGATCGAGTTTTTAAAATCCAAAAATGTGCTGTTTACAAGAACCATGTATCACCATAAAAAGACAAAATTGGAAATAAAGTGGATGGAAAATACATATTAACAAATATCAAAAGAAAAAATGCTGTGTAATAAAATTAACATTAGAGTGTGCTTCAAGGTACACTCATGCATTCGTGATTAAGTTTACTGCACATTAACAAAAGAAGAAGCTCACTGAGAAGACACAATAAGCACAGACCTATACAGACTTACCTAGTTGCTAAGTAGATGCTTTGAAGAATCCTGGAGCCTTACAAACAAAGATCAACACATCTATAATTATGGTGGGATAATTTAACACATACAGCTTGAACACCTCTAATCCAAAACTCTGAAATCCAGAACTGAATACTGACATGGTGCTCAAGAAAGTTCAGATGTTAGAGCAGTTTGGATTTTGGATTTTCAGATTAAGGTAAATTCTGTGCAAATATTCTGAAATCTGAAAATTTCAAAATCTGAAACGCTTCTAGTGCCAAGCCTTTAAGTAAGCAACATTCAATCTGTATTTCACAAAATGAGAAGTACAACAAACAAACTGGATATTTGAAAATGACAGTAAATTTAGTCTAATTACCATATATAAAACTGTGCACCTGGTTTATATTTTTTGCATATACCATTACAAAAATTAGCAATATTCTAGACCATAAAAACTTCAAACTATCATGTGTAGTAACTGATAGGCCGTATTCTTTGACTTACAGTAAAATTATAAGTCCAAGTAAATATATACATATAGAAATTTTAAAACACACTTTTAAATAACTCAAAGCTCAGAGAAGATATCATAGTGAAGACTGCTGAAAGTTTAGACCCAAGCAATAATGGACACACTACCTATTAAGGTCTAAAAGGTGCAGCTAAAATAATAGCTTGAAGGAAAGTTAGAGTCTTCAATGTAAATGTTTAATATTTAAACACTTTATTTTTCTACATTTATTACAGGAAAACATATAGGAAAAGCAGTAGGAACAGCCGTACTCCCACACACAGAGTCAATGCTTGTAACTAAACATCTTCAATATAATTTTAGCAAGTTAAGAAGAGCCAAGAGTTCAACGGAGGAAATCTGAAAATGATAAATACAAGAGCAGACAGTAGTAGAAAAGTAATAAGTAATAAAAACCAACAAAACCAAAATCTGATCTGAAAAAATAAAAACGAGTTTTGGCAAGACTGATAGCAACGCTTACACAGTAGAGACCGTGGCGAGAGCGTTACGTGGTTTCATCCATGCAGACCAGCATGACTGAGCAGGTGGGTAAGTTTACTGCTGAGGGTACCCAGTAGCACTGAGCACAACAAGCCGCTATAAGACATTTCTGTACTTTTATGGCACATGTAGATTTCTTAAAATATAATTGAGTCTATAAGATGGACCTTGACTGTGCAGAAAATACATACAAGCAGTTATAGGTGGAATAAAGCTTTAAAAAGGGAAGACAACCTGTCAGAGAGAAGGGTGTCTTGTGCTGCGCCCCCTAATGTGATGCTCCCTCACCGTCGTGGTCAGACGGGTCAGGCAGAAGTGGGCGGGTCCTGGTAGCAGAATGAGCTGCAGGAGGTGCGGTCCTGGTGACCATCCCAGGGGCTAGTGTCGGGGTGTGGGGGTATGTGAGGGGTGTGGGGTGAGCCTCTGACCCCACTCTTTATTTGGAAGTCAGTGCAGAACGGTTCACAGCCCTAGTCACCGCTGTAGGTCGGGAGCTGGGGAGCGAGGGCAACAGGGCCTGCAGCTGCTCAGGGAGCTCCCCGGACCACATAGCACCACATGCGCCATCACTGCGCCAGAGGAGCTAAGGGTTCCTTTAGGAGTGCGTGCGTGCCCGCTGCCCAGATGCAGTGCCCACGTGTGCTCTGAAACAGCATATTTTCTACCCGAGAGGGGCACCAGTCCCTGAGGGGCACCAGTCCCTGAGGGGCTGTGTACTGCCTTCTGAGACCACTCTCTTCTGGGCTCTCAGCCCAGAACTCCCCTAATGCCAGGGGCAGTACCAAGCGAACAGAGCCTCCCAGACAGCACCACGGAGACACGAGGGTCCCGCACTGACAGGAGACCCTGCTCCGTGCTGCCCTGGCAGCAGCTCTAGCATCGCCTACATGACCTGCTGTGGCTAACAAGGCAGTTGGCTCTACTGTGGTGTTGGGCAGTAGCCATCAGCCGGTGCTGTGGAGTGGGGGCAGGGCCCCTGTGGGGGACAGCAGGCATGGGTCAGCTGCGTGCAGAAGGGTGGCCAAGAAGGGGTCCCCTGAAGGCTCGGAGGTTCTGAGCGTGGATTTCTCTGAAGAATCCTGGCACTGTGAGGCCTGATGCGCCATCACTGTGCCAGGACAGGACTCAGCAGGCTGGAGGCAGCTTTCCTCAGCGGCTGTTGTCTGACCCTAGCCCTGCGGTGTGGCCTTCCCGGTGTCCCATCCTCTGCCCAGCATGCGGCTGGCAGGGGGTGTTGAGGTCCCAGGCTCCGCGACCCTGACGGACAAGCTTTGGGAGTGGAGACCATGACCTGGGTTCTCAAAGCTCGTGTGGCTCATTCACTGCCAGAGCCTCAGACCCGCCCCAGGGAAATCTTTACTACCGGGCTTTCATCTTCCTCAGCCATGAAAATTGGCATCTGCTTGGGGAGTTTCTTCCAAATCTACATTTTTAAGAATATTTTTTCTCACCCAGAGTTAAAACAGAGTTTCCACTCTCCACACAGAATACATGCCCCGTCATTAGTTGCGCCCACTCCTTACTGGTGAGAGCACCTTCCGCACAGACAATTTCATTTCCCCTGGTGCCCCAGGGGTGGGCATGAGGGCCCTTCCGGTGTGTGTCACACAGAAGCCCCATGTTCTCCTCCGGTCCTGGCCGTGTCACATTGGGCAGGTCGTCCTTTCTGAGCCTCAGTTTCCTCTTCAGCCAAGTGGGACCGACGTGAGGTACACAGTCTGCAGAGCTGTGTGTGTGTGCGTGTGCGTGTGCGTGTGCGTGTGCATGTGTGTGTGTGTAAGACAGCCTCTGCTGTGCTGCAAGGCCCACCCTGAGACGGGCGGCCGCAGACACTGCAGCACCCCGCTCCCCGTCATGGAGCTCCGCGGTCATTCTTCTGCCTTTTTCACCCAAGTCGGGGAGTAGCTTGTGCCGGTGATGGGTTTTTCGTGGGCAAGCACATTCTCCTTCAGCCTATCTCCTCAAAACCTTTTTCGGACGTGGCTGATGATTGAGCCAGTTTTAAAAGAAACCGAAGGACAGAACTAGGGAGGGAAGCTCCCTCCCTGGGGTAGGTCCCTTTCTCCCAGTCCTCAGGGACAGCAGTCACTTCCTGTCACCGGCCCTCTCCCCTTTCCTGTCCTCTCTTCCTGAGTCTTCAGCCTCTCTCCGTCTCCCTCAGGGATCCTCAAGGGGGCGCTCCCTTGGTTACCATTGCTCCCTCTTTACTCTGTTTTCTCTCAATCACCAACTTAGCTGCTTCTCTCTCCCTCTTTCCCTTCCTCCCTCCTCCCTCTCTCGCGCTCTCTCTCTCTCTCTCTCTCTCTCTCCCTTTCCCTCTCCCTCTCTCTCTCCCTCTCCCTCTCAAAACCCATCTCCGCAGCCCTGCACAAGTACGTTGCCCTCCCTCTCACCTATCAGCCTGTTTGTGTTTGACTCAATGAAAGTTACTGGTCATGAATGTGAGTTCATCTCTCTGTGACCTTGCCTCCCTGGGGCTGGAACTTCCTGCTCCCCAGAACTTCATTCATCCACCGGTGGGAAGATTATCTCCCCACCTAGACCTGGAGACAGTGGAGACTTGCTTCATGAAAAATAACTTTGTGTCTTGAAAGAAACCCTTGTGACTAGTAATTTGTCAAGGTAATGGAGGTGCAGCCCTCCAACATTGTGGTTCCAGATGGCATTGTGCCCACATACAATGGGCAGGTGTTCTGGGCACAAAGCAAACCCTAGCAGTTCCCCTTGTGTGCAGTGTCTGGTTCTTTAGCCTGGCACTGGTCCAGGGAGTTCACTGAGGGCCTGGGTGTTGTCACTGCGGTGCCCGCTGGCTGTGGCTTGTGACCGTGGCAGTGTCAGGGCCTGCCACCATAGCTGTTCTGAAGCTCATACATAAGAGAACAAGTGTTCCTGCAGCAGAGGCTGCTGCGGGGCCCTCTGTGGCCAGGGAAAGAAACTCCTGGTGTCGCAGAATGTTTGTCAAATGACGTTCCAGGCAGAGAAGTGCCACTACCCAGACTGTCACATTTCATTTTTAAAACAAAATTCATAGCTACGGTCAAGGGTAATGTATTGAAGTCCTTGACTAAGAGATAAAAAGGAGAACTGGCGAGTCTCTGGGTAGTTACCCACAGCATCGCACCTGAACTGGGAGGTAGCCTGTGTGCTCCTGGCGACCACAGTAAGGGCAGTGTCTTGATAAACACAGAATGCTCCACCAAGATAGCCCCGCGGTGCCACCTTCATCGTCACTCTGTCTGTATAGCACCGTGCAAGTTGAGGGGGGCTGGGGCGCTCATGAGGCTCAGTGGTAGTCATGACTGCCGAGGACAGTCTCGAGTGCTGATGTACAGCCCTCTTCACCATGCAACGCTGCCATTTCAGGGACAGACGCGGAACTCTGCGGGTAAAACAGCAGAGGCCTAGAGAGGAGAGGCTCTGCTCGAGCTTTGGAAAGAGCAGGATGCAGTTATAGCATGAACCGTTTTAAACCTTATAGAAAAGACTGATTTTCTCTCATACACAATGGCCCTTATGAACACAGAACAAAGATTTTACACATAAAATAGTAAACTCCATAACCCCTAAAGAAAATGGGGGTCTTTAAATGCTTGCATTACTTTACAAATCCCTGTGGTGTAAGCTGCCCCTCTTCCAGGACAGCCTGCAAAGCTCCACGCACGAGCATGTGCTTCTGATGTTGGGTCCCTTTCTCCCGTTTTCTGCAGAGTGCGCTCAGAGATATGACGGTACCACTTGTCCAACTCCCTCTGGTTTGCTGAGGAGCATGCTCCTCCGAAAGGTGTCACAACTGCTTAGTGTGGCCAGGGATGTAGCTCAGTAGCGCCGACCCTGCCAGGCAGGCACAAGGTCCTGCGTTTGACCCCCAGAACGGAAACATTGTGTTTACATTGTCAGTTTGCTGCACAGCAGAGAAGTTTCACAGTGAGGGGCAGAGGACCTGTGTGGATTTGCTTCCTGGACGGACTTCTGGAGAAGGGTGGACCGGCCAGGGGTGGGAGGGCGTCCTGGGGCCAGGGTGGGCCCACCTATGGGGTGCGGATTTCACATGGGAGCTGAGGGAGGGTCCAGAGAGAGAGAAGGTGGGGTAGACATTTCCACTGGTGGCTGTGAGCTGTTGGCAGAACACCCCAGCCCTGTTCCGAGACCCCCACCCTGCCCAGAGGCCTTGCCGCCCAGATCCCCTGCTGGTGCCTGAGAGCAGAAGCACCTTGAGGAGAAGGCTGCCTCCGAAGCCTGCGATGGGCTCCGGGCAATCACGAGGGCAGGCTGAGGCCTGGGTCGGTTGGCTTGTGGTGGGAAAAGAGAGGCTCGTTAACCTACCCGAAGGAGGCCCGGGCCCCCGCCGAGTTCCATCCGGCATTTTCAGGCCTTTTAGTTGGGGTGGGCGCTGCCAATGCGCCCCCTGCAGGATGTGCACTTCGGGGTGGGTGTGCCTGAGGCCCCTGGCAAGGCCGCCCTCACCCACACGCGCTCTGCTGGATGCTCTTCTGAGGCTGGCTTTAGTCCGTAAGAGCCTGCGGTTCTTGGACTGCACTCCTGTGGCCCTTAGCTGGTCCTGTGGGCCAGAGACTCGGCCTTTAAGGGAGCGCAGAGCCTCCTAGAGGCCGTCTTGGGGACCGCCCGCCTCTCTGCCCAGCTTCGGATAGCTGCTGCCCTGGGACCAGAGCTCTCCTCCAAGGAGGGCTTGGGGACCCCGTTCACTCGCCTGCTGCTCTGCAGGCTCCACGCTGCTGCAGAAAAGTCCCTGGCCACCTGCCAGCTCTCCTAGTGGCGAGTGAAGGGAGAAGAAATCTCATTTAAAAATTTTAAGTTTTCTCTTCCCATCATCTGCTGACAAATTTTTCAGGTCAGGAGTCAGGTTGTTGGGCCCTGTGGCAACCAAGCCAACACAGGGTGGGATGTTAACCAAGCCTCGGAGATGCTGGAAGCTGTGCGCCAGTGTGGGGCTCCTGAGAGCAGGCCGCACCCTCAGCGCAGCAGCTGACTGTGTGAGCGCTGCAGTACTGCCTCCCTCCAGGTTTTTGTGAGACATTCCAAGGGCAGTCTGGCAAATATGTACAGATGGCTCATTCCACCCCTGGCACAGACCTGACACGAGGAGGTCAATATCCCCATCTCACAGAAGGGAAAACTGAGGCTTAGAGAGATGAGGTAATTTGCCCTAGGTCAGAGGGCCAGTTAGTGGCAGAGCTCAGACTTCAGCTCAGGCTGCCCAGCTCCTGCCCTCTTCATGCCACAAGCTGGTTTGGGTGCAACCACCTTCCCGGGTGGTGCTCTGGGGTAAGCGCTGTGTGACACCCTCTCCCCTGATCGTCTCGGGGGAGTATTGCTGTCTTTGACCCTTCCAGTCCTGTATGTGATCTGCTTGCACACAGATGGTGGCTCCGGCATCCATACCACACTGCGTTTCCTGAAGACCACAGAGTGAATTCATGATGTTAACCTGGGGCTTCATTAATAGCTTTTTAGAGAGAATTCAATAGCTATGTTGAGATATCATTTCATATATAATTAGAGATATCATTTGTCCATTTGTATAATTTGGTGATTTTTACATATATTTACATAATTGGGCAGAAATCACTACAGGCTAGTTTCAGCAAGTTCCTGTCACCCCCCAAAGTACCTCATGGCACATTTCTGTAGCCTCTTGTTACTCCGCCTGCGTGAGGCAGCCGCTACCAACATCGCTGCCCTCTGTCTCCGTGGATTTGCCCCTGAGGACATCCCCCACGGACGCAGCACCGCAGGGCCCTACGCACCTGGCTTCTTTAGTACCGTGTTCCTCAGGTCCATCCACCCTTCGTCCCTGGGACGTGTGGGTAAACACCTGAGTTGTTTTCCCTCTGCGGCTATTGTGTTGCCATCTTGGGATGTGAAGGGAAAGCAGACCTTAGAGCACGGTGGACAGTGTGTCCAGGTCATCCGCGGAGCCCTGGGCTGGTGGCTTTTGGCTGACTTGGTCACTTAAGCTGACACCGATTTAGCTCCATCTGTGGCCGAGTGCCGGCTCAGTCCCAGACTCCTGCTCTGAGCAGGACACTCAGAGTCTTTGTCCTCGAAAGACTCGTTCCATCAGAGGGAGACGGGTAACAAGTAGGCAAATCAACATAAAAAATGCTAAATAGTGATGCATGTTACCAAGGAGAGCAGATGGGATCATGGGTAGTCATAACGCACAAGGAAGGCTGCTCGTAGCATTTTTATTACACGTAAACTTCCTTTCAGTTTTTCCTCAGCATTGAAAGTTTTCATTTTACGTAGAGAATTGCCCAAATAAATTTTACTTCACATGGAAAATACTCGAATTTATAACAGAAGTCCTTTTTATCCGTATTCCTCGCACGGTCTTGTGGATGAGATGGCTTCTGCACTCTATGGGTCAGGGCAAGACCCCACCCCGCCTCTCCTCGCCTCCCCAGCCCTGACCAGGCAGCCTCCTTCCCATTTTGCAATCCGGGTCAGCGCAGGGCCTCAGGAGCCTCCAGCTGAGACTGCATTAGTGTGTGTGAGCAATTACCCCAGTTATCTGGCCATGGAGAAAGCTGCAGTTTTGCTTTTCATGAAAAATTAAAATCTTGTCCTGATCTGATGGAAGGAAATGGATGAGGCAACTTGAGAAACTCAGCTATTGTTGATCAGGCCGATGATAAACTATACATTTTCTTGACTCCAGAGATCAATGGGGAATCTTAAAGAGAAAATCACAGACGAAATTAAGATTAAATTTGCAAGCCCATAATATTGGGAAGGCATTCTAACAACTGCAGCCGAATGAGGCTGTCTTCTCAAAATGCATTATTTATCCCTCCTGTTTCCACAGTTATGCATGCCTCTTCCTGAGGCTTGAACCCGTGCGGGTGATAGAAGCACAGCAGAGCAGATGCCTGGCTCGCCAGCACCGTTAGAATTCCAGATGAGCTCTCCGGACTGCGCTGTTAGCCCGCTCGCGTGCACCTTCGCGCCGTAAATCATGAGGATGAAGGAAACTGAACGAGTCTAAATCCAAACGGGGCCGCCATGTGTGCTTTACACGGCATAAATTTTATTAAGAGGGAAACATCACAGAGTTGGTTATGCAGTTCACTCCCACATATTCTTTACTAGTAAAGTCTTGGAGGAACATTGGAAGTGGTTCTTGGTTCAATGGGGACCATCAGCGGAAGAATATAATTTGCTTCCTAATGAAACTCACTTACACAGTGCTGGGTACCAGAGTGAGATTTGGAGAGAGGCTGTTGCCCCACTGGCGTCCATGGAATGGCATCCACCTTGAATGTCATCAAGCCAGGGACACACAGGCCAAATGATGGGGACTTTACTGTAATGAACAATAACATGTCCCCAGTGAGCATAGCCTTCAGCATCACAGAGAGAGTGACCAATTACCCAGACAAATTGTAGGGTTTCAAAGATAAGTTTAAAGAAGATGTTTTCAGAAAAGTTGCTGCCCACACCCATTAACATTTCAGAGGTTGTTCTCTGAGAGGAGTCGCGGGCACAGTGCTAAAGGGTCTGGTCCTCCTGTGTCCACTCCAGGAAAGACCGCGGCCTGGGAATCTGCTAAGAGGAGCATTTGGAGACCAGACAGCTCAGTTCATGCGCCACGGCAGTGCTTCGGGGCCATCCCTGTGGGCTCTCCAGCCTGTTTCCTCAGCTCTAAGTGGGAATGTGATAAACCCTCTCTCCAGGTTTAGTGAAAGAGACTTACTTTGGTGAGACGGGACTTACGAGCATCACTGAATACAGCCTCGCCAGCTGAGCAGCATGGCGGGCACAGCCTGTATAGGGCAAGCTCTGGGAAGGAACTGGAAGGAATGTCACTCTAGAAGAGCAGAGAGATCAAGAGAGAAAATGTTAGCGCTCTTCACTGATCATTTATGAAAATTCGCTTCCTCCCTCCCTGGAAATCAGAGCCATATTCTGCTAGGCCAACTAAGTAAAGTATCAGCTGATTCTAGGAACATATCTAAAACTTTTTCTTTCTCTTTCTCCTTTCTCTCTTCCTTAATCATTTGAATAGATATATTAAATCCATTGGGTAGATGTTTGCATGTCAGCTGTATTACCCAGCTGTCAGGAAGGCTGAGGCAGGAGGGTCCCAGGTTTGAAGCCAACCTGCACAACTCAGTGAGACCCTGTCTTAAAAAAATACTAAGGGTCAGGATTTGGCTCCGTGGGAGAGCATTTCCCTAGCATATGCAAGGCCCTGAATTCCACCTATACGACTATAAAAACAATAACAAACAGCAGTGGTGTCCACCCATAGGCTCCTTGAGCAAAGTGAAATGACAGAAAACGGCTACAAGGATGCAAGAATCTTGGGAAACGAGATGATTTACTAACACGTGCTGAGTACCAGGCCCGGACCCAGGCCCAGCTGTCAAAGCACTCTGACAGCAAGATTGAGATCATGGGGTGACCTGCAGGTGGGTTAGGTACTTTAGTGTTGGGCCCCCGGTCTTCCAGTGAAGCAGGATCTCCTGACCTCGGCCCCAAGGACTGTGTTTGACTGGGGCTCAGTTGGATCCCTGACCTCATCCAGCTGCTTCCCAAGATCACACTGTGGCACAAGACGCAATTTACAAGTCCGTCTTCCAACCATAGCTACATGTGTGTACCTATCTAAAGGGCATTCATGGGTGACCCTGGCCCCAAGTCGGTGAGGTCCACTGTCCTTAGAAAGAACACGTGGCTTCTGAATAGGACTGTGGTCGGGTCCAGGGGGCTCAGAGAGACGTGATGGGAAGTCTCACGGGGCTGCACATAGATGGGAAAGGACAGCCAATTTGATATCTGCTGCCTTTCTTTTCTGGTGTCAGAGTTTCTCAAGGAAGTAAGTGGCTGGGCTGTAAAAATTTCACATAATTGTTTTCCCTACCACAACTTCTTCCCTCGCTTTCCTATGCCACTCATGAATATTTATGTTTTATCTACTTAAAATGCTTGGAGAAAAAAACAAACAAACTTTGTTTTCCATCTTGAGTTTTTCCGAGGGACACAAAACCATCAGTATGAGATAACAGCAAGACCCTGCAGCACTCAGAGCTGAGACCAAAGCTCTGGCAGAGCCCGGGAGCCAGGTGCTCAGCCTGGATGTGCTCACGGTCATCAGGGGGGAAGGTGCTGGAAGGGCGGTAACTCGACCGGGATGGTCTGTCACTGCTCTCCATTCCCACTGCTGTTTTTAACTGAGCTTAGAAACTTGGTTCCTGCCAGATGCCTCTGAAGACATCATGGTGAGATGGTGTCACCCCTGCTTGTGCCGAGCCCCCTCCTCATACCTTGAGACGCTTTCTTTGCCATTTCTTTTCTCTTCTCCCCTTCTACTCCTTTCCTGAGCTTGGGTCCTGCAACACACGCGCACGCGCACGTGCACACACACACACACACTTGGGTGCGCACATGCGCACACACACCTCCATTCCACCTCTCGTCCCTGCTTCCTCCCTACCACTTCCTGGGAGACCCCAAAGTGGCCGCTGCCCACCCAGATCCCTTCTCTTCCATTTCGCTCAGTGTCCAGAGCAGTGACAGACGCACTCAGGCGGGCGGCGGAAGGGCCCGGCAGGCCCGGCAGCCTCCTTCCCAGGCAGATCTCCCGGAAAGAGGAGCTGATTATGCAGACCACTCCAAATTCAATCTCTGGGTTTATGTTATCACTAGAGCCCACGATGGGACCCCGCCCGATAACTCAGACTTGCCTATTACTTATTCTTTATCTAGAAGAAATAAAGAGAAACAATTACCTTGGTGTGACATTCTGCCATCTCTACAAAGCCACCTGCACCTGGGACTTCGCCAGCAGCAGAAATAACGAGTTAAATGCTAAATATTTCATAGAGGAGAGAGTTGCAGGGCTATTGAAAATAAATTTAAAAGACCTTCATGTATTCTGGTCATATACCCCAGCATAAAACTTCTCCAGAGATAAAATAGCTTTCTGACAGGAGGGTTGTGGCAAGGGCAGGGGAGGTGGGATGTAGGAGGCAGGGAAGGTGCCCTGGAGGGCCCTGGGGACCTCCGGTGCCTCCTCTGTGAACGCGTCGGAGATGGTGGAGGTTGCGCCGTTACTGCAGAGCCCTTTCCAGAAATGAATTTTAAATTACAAGTGGCCTTTTGCTTTGTGCTTTTCTCTCCACCTGTTGGTGGAGAACCGGAGGGATCCATGCAGCTGCTGTCCCGGTGGGACAAACACCCAGGACCCACGCCCACGACCTAGTCTGAGCTCTTCACCAGGAAGCTGATCCCCAGCTCCCACCCTCCTAGACCGAAGTGTCTGTGGCCACATCGTGGGACGGCACGGGCTGGACCGGAGCCTCGTGAGCCCTCGAGACAAGAGAAGTGTGCCTTTCCTTCTCCCCCTATTGGGGACAGACTGGGGGCCCTAACATCAAGAGAATGTAAGGGCTGTGGGAGTCCAGGAGTGCCATGAATTCAAATTACAGGACTGGTTCAATGAGATAATGGTTGTTCGGAGCTACACGGCAACTGCTGTTTGTTTACAGCCTTTAAAGGAAGCAGCTAAGAAAGAAGAAATAATTTAAGATTAGTCTCTGGTATTGCAGACCCGTCTGCTGACCCTGGTGTTCAGAGCTTTCTCTCGGTGCACCGAATGTTCTTGGCAATTAGATGTGCTTTCCTTATTAATGCCAGGGTAGGGAAGCAGAAAATGAAGGCCCTTCACTGCAAATAGCTGCTTAATGTTGCAGGGCCTGCCTATAAGTCATGGAAGCCGTGGAGTCTGGCCCATCTTTACGCACAGAATGCCTTTGATGACAGCTGCAGAATAGAATTATTAACACAGACAAGCAAAGCCTGGCATTTTCCACTGGCCTGTGTACAGTGCCTGGGGAAGTGAGGGACGCTGCTTCCTGTGGTCTAGAGATGCCACAGCCCATTCTCATCACAGGAGAGCCTGAGTCCTTGCCGCAGAGGGTATCGCAGGTTCTCCCTGAGCACTGGCTGCTTTTCAGCAAGTGCATGACTGTCCCTCCCATCCCTGGGCAGGGAGAATGCACAAGGGACAAAGGCTGGGCATGGAGGATTGGTGGGAATGTCCCATCCCTAATGACTAGGTGCTGCCTGCGTGCAGGATGTCACTCTGGGTGCCCCAACACCCATTTCTCGGTTTCCCCCGATGACGAGGAGCAGCTCTCTCTCCACCTCTCTGAGCATGTAGCCGGAGGAGTTACTGTGGGGGTGTGGATGGATGGTCACGGTCCTCCTGCAGCAAGTCTGCCCCTGAGCTCCTTTCTGACATCACTTCTATGTTCAGATCCTTCCTTCAGGAGCCACAGGAGCACAGCCTCACTGACTTCTTGACCCCCTGACCACTTGGGCAGCCATGCGAAGGCTGGTGTGGTGTTCCGTGGCTGTCTAAGGGGTCCTTTCTCCAAGCACAGTGGGCCTGAGACTCACAGAACTTCCCATTGCTGTGACATGATGCCTGAGAAAAACAGCTTAACAGAGGGAAGACGTCTTGTTCAGGTTCAGAGGGCTCAGCCCACAGCTGCTGCGCTGCTCTCAGGCACGTGAAGGCAGAGCGTCATGGTGGCAGGGCATGGGAGGAAAGAGACTCACCTCATGGAAGACAGGAAGCAGAGTACATGAACGAGCCGAGAGGAAAAGGCCAGGAAGATGCAGTGGCAAGGTCCCGCCCCCAACCCGGCCCCCACCTGGCGCCACCTCCTGTCAGCCTCTTCAGCTTTGAGCTCCTCTGGGGACTAACTAACCAGGTTGGTGCCCTTGGAATCCAACAGCCTCCCTTGCCAGTCTCTGGACATTGCTGTTTGGCAATCGAGCCCTCAACGCATGAGCTAGGGGATGCTTTGTATTTAAACTGCAAAAGGAAACATGGAGGGGGGTATCCTGCAGCATGGACGCACTGCTCCCGTGTTTCCCTCACTGTGGCCATGAAGGAAGAGACCAGCGCTGGCCTCTGCTGCTTCCTCCGCAGACCAGATGGTGTGGAGTGCGGCCTGGCAGGTGAGGTGTCACCTGTGCACAGCCCACCGTCGATTCTTTTTCAAATTAAAATCTTTCCAGCAGCATCTAAGGTACTATAGGGATGAGCACTGGCATAGAGCATGTGGGACAGGCGAGGTTAGCTTCTCTAGAGAGGAATCAACAGCTGTCCCTACTGGGAGGAGAAGTATGCAGAGAAGCAGGAGTAGGGGAGGCTCCTCAGAACCAGAAGAGGGTGAGTCCCTGCGGAAGCCTTGCGGCCCTTGTGGAGAAGGTGAGGTCAGAGCAGGCGCCCTCTGCAGGTGCTCCCTGTGCGTGTTATTGTGAATCCAAGCCGAGTGAACAGCGCAGGAGCAGAGCGCTGTGGGCATGTGAGGTCAAGGCTGAAGCCACAGCCCTCTGGTCCCTGTCACATCTGTCCCGGCTTTGCCTTGTAAATGCTGGGGTTGGACTCCATCCATGGTCAAGACCGTCCTGGGAAGATCAGTGTTTGGACGGTTCCCGCCACTGGTCTGTGAGAGAGCTCCAAAAGTGGAAGATGCACAAACCATGTTTGCGTAGTAGGACTGCGAGGTGTTCCCAGTGCTCCCCTCCCCTCTCGGTGTGTGCAGCACCCTGGCTGTCTGTGTCACACTGTGCAAGCGTTCACACCTACTATCTGTTTGCCATCCGTTGTCACTTCTTTCCCTCCTCTGGAGCCTCCTCTTGTTCTGGTGGAGAGCGCTCTTGGGGCTGTACTCTTTCCCAGGATATGCTGAAGTTTGTTTCTGAGCTTCCTGTTCCTTTTCCTAGACTACACTCTTGTGTTATTTCCTAAGAACACGTGCGTAGAGCTCTTTCTACCACTCAAGTGTCTGAAAATGCCTTATTCTTTCATCATATTCTTGATCAACAGATTATCTGGATGTCAGATCCCAATGTAGTTGGGATTGTATAACTGTTGTAATATACAATCAGTCAGTGACGTAACAGCTCCTTATTCTGCTCCTCCCCTTGGTGCTGGAACGGTGGGCTTCTCTGCTCCACACAGGAGTTGTGGGACCAGATTCCTTCAGTGTCAGTGTGGATGAGCATGAAAGAGGATGGAGAGGCCAACCAGCTCTAAATAGACTGGCCCGGAGGGATGCAGATTCCACTCACATGCTTCTGTATGAGAAGAAGTCAGAAGGTCCACTCTGCGTACAAAGTGGGTGGAAAATGGCTTGATTGTGTCTAAGAACAGAAAGTAGCACCATCATGCTTTATTTTCCTTCATTGAGTTTCTTGGTACATTTTAGGTGTACATTATGATCACGTTCCTCATTGAGAATCTGTGCCTGTATATTATGTATTTTGATTCTTATTTTTTCCCATTCCCCTGCTGTCCTTTCAACCCCTCCCATATACAGAAGCTTTCTTTCCATTTTTTCCTTTTTACCATCAAATTTTTTCTTTCCCTTCTTTGCTTTTCCCTGCCCCACCCAGTTCCCTTCCCCTTTGAGCATTTTCTTCCTGTTTCATATTACCTATCAGACATTTTGGACTTCATTTACACCTTCAGTTTCTCACACGAGGGAGATAATATGGTATTTATACATCTGTTTCCTACTTATTTCACTTATGAGTATGGTCTCAAGGTGCATCCATTTAGCTATAAATATCTCTAATTTGTCATTTTTTTATGGCTGAGTAGCACTCCCATTTTAAAAAAAAATTATGTTCTTTATCCAGTCTCCAGCTGATGAGCCTTTGAGTTATTTCCAAGAGTTAGCTGCTACAGGGTGAGGGATTTAGCTCAGTGTTGCTGGTGCCTGCCTTGCAAGCGCAGGGCCCAGGTTTGATCCTCCGGTAAACACATACAGCAATAGTGGCTGTGGAGACTCACGCCCACCAGCCATCAGCACCATATACCACAGGGCCGGGCGTGGTGATTCACACCTGTAATCCGAGTACTTGGGAGGCAGAGGAAGAAAGATTGCTAAATTCAAGTTAGCTGTTATAAACTGAGCTGCTATAAACACTTACCATCATACTTTAAAAAGCGTCATGTTAACAAGCATTGTCACTGACAAAAAGTCCAGGGCGAGGCTGATTCTTGCTTTTAACTTTAAAGCACACGGTCCACTCTGTGATTCCTAGAAATGCAGCTTTCCTGAGTTAAGGGTCTTAGCACTTCGGTTTTTTGTTCAGATTCTGCTCTTGTGGTTTTCTGTTGTCTCGGGAATCGCTTCTGGTTTCAGTTTGGGGTCTTTACTGGTTGCTTTTTGTTTATCTGCATGTTCGGTCCGTTTGTCACCCTGCTGTGTGTGTTTTATGTCACAGTCTGGCCATCTCTGCTTGTCCAGTGCTGCCCCAGAAAGTTTCGGGACCAGATCTAGACCTTAGGCCTGGAGTGCAGCTGGCTGAGTGGCTAACTGGGCTGAGAAGTGGCTCGGCCGTTTTGATGCTAACTAATGCAACCAGGGGCAGGAAAGGCGACTCTGGGCTCCTGTGCCTCAGAAGGGTGTGTAGCTTCCGGTGGGTTTCCAGAGGAAAATGAAGACAGTAACCGGGCCGCACTCTCCCTCCTGCACTTGTAACCAGGGCACCATCCCTGCCACTGCATATCAACAGCCGCAGAGTTAACCAGCAGACACACATCCATGGGTCACAACAGGGTCATCATCCCACCACCCCGTGCCAGTGATCCCTGGGGTCAGGTCCACCCGCTCAGGATGGAGCTGTGTGCAAACAGGAGTGTTGTACCTAGAGCAGCCACACCTGGAGGCACTGAGACCAGGCGGCCGGCTCCTTGTTGGTGCCCGGATGTGCTGTGCTCTGGAGAGAGAGCTGGGCCCTGGGACACTCACGGGAGGAAGTCACCGTCCCTTATTTTCATCCCCACCAAGAGGAGAAGCTGAGAGGCTGTGGAGGGAGGCCCTGTACCTCGGTAAGTTTCTCTTACTGAGAAACTCTTGCTTATGGCAAGACAGACAAATTGCCCCATAAATTACGAGGCTGGACGGAACCTGCCAGTCGCCTCCTGCGTGGTGTGGAGGTTGTTCCCTATGAGCGCCCCACTCGAAAGGCAATTAGTCTAATTGCTTTTGTTATTTTAGAAAACAAATTAAACCGCCCTAGTGTTTCAAGGTAGAAAAACATTTGCAGTGTATGAGAAACATTTTAGGAGCCTTTAGTTCACAGCCAGCAGTGTCTGAGCAAGAAGCCAGGAGACCATCACGGGAGAGACCGTGGCTCCCCGAGGGCAGGACCAGTGTGTGGGCCGGAAGGCCAGGCCTCGACCCCAGCTGTGTCTGTGTGCTGGGGCTCCCCAGGTTCCTGCCCATGCCCTTCACCTGCAAGGCCTGCATCCTCTGTTGCCTGCCACCCACCGCCATCATGGCCTGGGCTCTGAGGTCAGGATTAAGAGAATGACCCCAGCAGAACTCCCCACCTTCCTCCCAGCTGCCTCCTTGGCCACTGAGAGGGCTGCCAGGGGTTTAAGTTCCACAGATGAGGGCTAGTTCGCCATTTTTCAACACACACCTCTGTGGCTTCCCATGGAGTGCCACACGGCACGTCAGGCTCCCTCAGAGTCAGGGAGCGGGACAGCACCCCTCCCTCCACCACGCACCCTCCGCAGTGGTCTGCGGTGTTTCTTCCACTCTTTTTTGTGCTGAGGATTGAACTTAGGACCTGATGCCTCGTGCACAAGCCTTCTACCAGGGAGCCACTTCTCCTTCAGGCCTCTGTGCCTTTGTCCTAATGAGTACGTGGTGTGCTGCACACGCATGCACATGCATGTACACACACACACACACACACACACGCTGACCTTCAGCTGCTCCTTGCTCCATGAGCCAGACACCTCCGCCTTTTAATGACTCCAGCCGCTGCCATGGGCTTCGTGCTTGTGTTTTGCTCCTGCGGTGCTGGGCTTGTCTCTCTTTGACGCTGCTCTGTGAGCTTCATCTTTACCGTCCTCATCTGACTGCAACCAGCCTGAAGGATGGGCCTCATCTGGGTCACAGTCCACACCTGTCCTGTGGCAAACCCCCTCTGACCCTCAGAGAGGATAAGTGGAGCGCCGCCTGAACAGGTAGATGGAGAGTGGGTAACCGTGAGGAAGCGCTGGTGCCCCCAGGAGTTCTCCCATCTCAGATCTGTTCAAAATAAGGAACGGCCAAGAGGGACAGAACGAGCAGGAAGGGCTAAGTCAGAACCCTGCTGTCCACCTCTGCTGGGAGTGAGAGCCGTGCTGGGGAGTGTGTGAGCACAGAGTGGACTCACCCACAGGGAAAGTTGTCTCCATACACTTCTAAGTCCTTGTGTAGTGCAGGCCCACGCTCTGAGCTGTCAGTGCTAGGTGGGACCCTGGTTCTTTCTACCGTACTCCACAGGGCAGCTCAGCCTCCCTGGTAGAAGGCTTGTGTACGAGGCATCAGGTCCTAAGTTCAATCCTTAGTACAAAAAAGAGCGGAAGAAACACCGCAGACCACTGCGGAGGGTGCGTGGTGGAGGGAGGGGCGCTGGCTAGCTTTCTCTCTGAGGAAGGTCCATCTGCCATCAGAGACCCAGTGGCAGCACAGATATCCCTGGCTTTCTGTCCCAGGAAGGATGTGGCATGAAGGTCGGTGTCTGCCTTTCTCTACCCCACTGCTCCCTTCATGAAAGACTCAGGATAGGCTTTGCGCTCATTTCCATTTTGAAAGTAGACCCTGTCCCTGTTCCCTGAGATCTTGGTTTACTTCTCATTCTGTGACTGGCAGAGGAGGGTGTTCAGTGTGGCTGTTCTCCGAACAAGCCTGGGTTGAGGGCCTGCCTGGCCTACTGAGTGTCAGTAGGTTCTGAGAATGTGGGGTCACATGACTAAAACATCCTGGGTCACTTGGTCTTTATTTTTAACAGTGTCAGGAAGCTCAGTTCTCAAAGAAAATTTCTGAGATGCATCACTCAGACTGGTCAAGTAGCATAATAAATCACATAAATGGTCTTAGATGCATGGATATGATTGGCTTAGAGTGACAATGGATTGAGCTTCTGACCCTCTAAGCAAAGGACACTAGCATGAAAATAATATGCTGGAAATCCTAGCTATGTCCAGTCAAGCAGTGTTAGAGTCACTACCCTACCAAAGGGCCCCTAAACTGTGCAGATCCAAAATGGCCTCCTTTCCCATAAGCCCCTGAACTGTGCAGATCCAAAATGGCCTCCTTTCCCATAAGCCCCTGAACTGTGCAGATCCAAAATGGCCCCCTTTCCCATGCAAACCAGAGGGCTGCCTATCCATGATCAGCCACCCAGGGCAGCCAATCCTGATCTGCCACAGTGCTCTCCTAACCCCAAGACCCCATAAAAGCCAGAGTCCACTTCCCAACGCTCTCTCGTCATTGTTCAAGGCAGCCTGGTAGCTTTCACCTCCATTAACGCCGTGCATTGGGTGTTCCTATTAAGGCTTGCTTTTCTTTCAAGCAGCAGCAATGAGACCTATGACTTGAATTTCTGTGGTCATTTGGTGCATGTTTGCTGGTTTGTTGGAGGGAGGATAAATGCACATTCATCCAAGATGTTTCCAGGACAGACAGCAACAAGCGTTGACGAGCTAGAACTGAGTGGTGATGCCGTGGAGGCTGGATATGGAACAGGAAAGGCTTTAAAGTCCCTGGTAAACTTCTTAGGAGTCGAATTAACATCCCCTGAAAGAGATGAACTGCTGAGGACGTGAGCAGCACCCACCTCTGTGGAAGAGCCGCCTCTGAAGTCAGGCAGTACGTTGTGACGGGAGGGTGGATGACGGGTCCCGGTGTTAAGACGTGGGGCTGGAACTCACACTCGTTGTGGCGTTTTCCCTGTGGAGAGCAAATTTTAATCCCAGAGCAGCGGCAACAGATGGAAATTGTAGTAAATGATTTGCGCGAGGAGTCCACAATTCACCGGAGGTTTTGTCCCCAGCAGTTTATGGTTAAGGCGTTGCTGGGACCTTTACAAACAAAAATGCGTTTCTTCCACAGAAGCTGTCCTCCAAATGTGGTTGATTTGTGGGTCAGTACCCAAAACTTTAAGCTCTAAAGTTGCTTTAAGAAAAATACCCTCCACGCACAATTAAAACTGGGAAGCCGGTTTCACAAACAGAAGAGGAGCGAATCCCGTCTCATCTCCCGAGAACGGAAGGGCCCCGCCTCTTCCTTGCGGAACTAAGACACTGAGCCTCACAGAAGTCAAAGCCCCAGACCTGTGAACAGTGCCTGCGGAAGTCTCCGCGGAGATTACTGCATCCATGGAAGATCGTGTTGGGTTCCGCTGCAAGCCTGTTTTTCCACCTCTCGCCTTAAAATATGTTCTGTTCTTCCTTTGGGGAGTGATAGGTTTATGTCTAGGAATAAAGCTCACAGACAGAAAGATAGGAAAAGAAACTTGTGTTTGTTAGAAAAAAACAACAATCAGGTGAAACTGATTGAAAATTGTGGGAATCGGAAGACACGGAGGGAAAGTCTTGACGGGTGCAAGGTGGGGTCTAGGCTCAGGCTCCAGATCAAGCGGAAGCAGACAGTTGCCCACCAGGTGGCGCTGTTGGCCCCAGGGAGTTTTGTTGCCCTGCTTGGAAAGAGCGTGACAGCCCTTGCCTAAAGGAAGGGGAGATGGTCCCCAGGAATATTCGCCAGTTAAGTGTGTGTCACCCTAAGCGTGTCAGAGTTAAAGTACGAAGTAAAAGACCCGCTGGCCTCAGTCTGAGCGCAGCCCTGGTGACCCAGAGACCCACAGTTCTCCTTTCTCTGCTGAGGACCCCTTGGCCACCAGCACAAACTGCTGAGGACAAAGATTTTTTATTTCCTTTTTTAAAACTCTCCTGATTCTTTAGAAGATATTTGATAGCATCCATTGAATGAGTTTACTCTTTGTTAAGTAGCTTTCTGACAGCAAAACTATCTTCCAGTAGCATTATTTAAAACTGACAATCGAAATGCTAGATCCGTGTCTCTTTAGAATCTGGAATGTAGACCCTTGGCATGGAGCCCGCCCTGCCCACCCCTATCCTGCCTTCAGCCCCAGAATAAACACTCAGCTCTTTGCTTTTGTCACTCGGGCCCACGCAAATGGGGGAACTGTGGCATGCCCCAGTTTCTGGTCTACAGGCTGCTGGGTCCCCTAGAGGACCCGCCTCTCCCCACCTCAGAGTCTCCCGTGTGGGTAGGTGACAGTGACCTACCTGAGACGCAGGATCTGTGCCATCTGCCACCGCCAGGCTGAGACCCAGGGTCCTGGGAACTGGGACGTCTTCCTCCCCCGGCACCTCCACCCGCCCCTCTAGGACAGGGCATCGGGAGCGGTTGTCCCGCCTGCTCCCCCGGCTGCCCAGAGCCCTTCCCAGACTTCACAGTTGTAGCTGGGACAGTCCGAGGGCGGCAGGTTGTCAGCACCACCTCTTTCCTCTCTGCCTTCCCGGGGTTTAATGGTAGTGTACCAGCGGGGCGGCGAGCCAGCCCTCGTGTGTGGGGGGGGGGGGGGGGAGCTCGAGGAACTGGCTGGCAGCTGCCGTCCTCTGCGCATGCCCACAAGACCAGGCCCGGCCCCCAGACTGGCGTGCGGCTGGGCGGAGGCGGGGCTGGGGCTCGACGCCCCCAGGCTGCTCCCCAAAGCTACACAGCTCCCGCTCCGTGACCAGCACACGTTAGCCGTGGAGATCGGGTATCCGTTTCCTCCTGGGCATGCTCAACTGGCTCTGCACGTCCCGTCTGCGAGGCTTCCATTACTGTTTTCTTAAGGACCAAGTCACTCTTTTTTATTAATATATAAATAACTTTTTTTCTTAAGCGGGCCCCAAGAAATGAAGCACAGATGGTGATAATGTTGAAAATGTTTACCTATTTCCTCTCCGAGGACATCAGATTAGCCCTTTTTGTGGGCGGAATGTGTAATCTGCTGGAAGACAATATCATCCTTTTGATCTTGCAATACATTTTTCATATCTTTGCCGCAAAAGCTGATTATTATCGTGACATTTTTAAACAATGACTGTGCACCATGCGGAGTGGGAAGGGAGGGCTCGGCTGAGCGTGGAGATGGATGGATGGCTGGCGAAGGCCAGGCTGTGGGAATGAATTTTCCCCGTGTTTCTGCTGCCCTGCCACATCGGCGTTAACCCCTCCGTCCCGGGATGCAGTCTGGGCGCTAACTGCAATCTGATGCTCAGCTGTCCCACGTTGGTCCCGCCTCTGGCCTCTGTCTTGATTAATGGCCCCTCCACTCCCCCAAGGTCACCGTGTCCCCTTCTGCCCAGAACGTTAAAGAAGCCTGGATTAGATGGTAACAGCCGAGTGAGTGGGGACACGCAGGATGAGGGCTGCTCTGGAGCCACCGGTCAGTGTCAACCGGTCAGTGTCGACAGCACCAGCCGCTGAGGCTTGAGCCCGTGTGGAAACTGACATTTCGGAAGCGTCTGGCCCCTCCCTCGCCTCTGCTGAAGGCTCTACAGTGTTTCGGAGGGAAGCCATTGGGTGCTGGAGAGAGCGGCAGGGATAGAGGGGCACGGGTGACGAACACTGCTGCAGTTTTTCTGGTGAATAGTGTTTGTGCGGGGGAGTCAGGTCTCTCACATGGGGTGCACCCACCTGTGTGCCCCGAAAAGCCTGTGCCGTCCTGCCCAGTTGTACAGCTCAGCACAGACCACAGCCGCCAGCAAAACCGTGGTTCACACTGGCTGAGGGTTCGTAGCTGCAGGGAGAAGCAGGTAAATGGCGAATGCACTTGAAATCGTATTTCCTTTTCTTAACTTTCCTTTCTGTCTTCCCTGCAGTCCCCTCTCCCTATCCAACTCTGGAACAGCGTTACAGGAAGTTGTAGGCCATAAATTCTCCCCGGGACTCTTCCCCGCCTGCTTGCTAAGGGTGTGCGGGATGGAACCCTGTCATCGCACAGAGCCTTGGGTGAGCTCCACGCCGCGCGTGGATCTGAGGAGCAACCCCGGGAGGGGCCCCGGAGAACCAGGGAGACGGGGGAGGGGCGGGGGCAGGGGGCAGGCGTCGGGGAGCCAGGGGGCCGTCTGCTCCGGGCCCCCAGGCTGTGTGTTTCTGAAACCTCTCAGCTGAAGCGCCCTCCACGTGGCAGTCTGGCATTCGGGGCTCGCGCTGCATGCAGGACAAAGCTGCCGCGAGGAATGGGAGCTCGTGTGGCTTGTGACTTAAGTTCTGCTGTTGTTGTTGCTTTAAGTAAAGCTGTGTATAACATTGTACTTCGACTATTGAAATCTTTGCAGAAAAACAGAAAGAACTTTTCAGACCAAACTTATAATGCCAGGATTGTGTCCTGAGCAGGGAAAGCTGAGGTGTGGGTATCGGGGTCAGTGAGTCAGTTGTCCGCATGAGTGCAAACACACACACATACACACACACATATACACACACACATACGCATACACACACACACATACATACACACATACACATACACACATACACACACATACACACATACACATACACACATACACACACACACATACACATACACACGGGGGTGTAGAGGTGTCAGGGAGCACAGGCACGTCTGAGGCCGCGGTTCCCCCTTGTGCTCACACTGGTGGCTGCCAAGCAGTCCTCCCTCCAGAGCCCACAGTGCGGGCAGCTTTCTTTTTGTGCTCTGGGGTGAGCCATTTCCTTGCTGTTTATTTTCTTGGACAATAAAATACTTCTCAAGATAATATGCCAGGTGCTTTGAGGTGACAAGTTTTTTGTTTTTGTTCCCCACCCCCCCAGCAAGAAAACCAGGAAGTACTAAGGTGCAAAGGTCCCTGGGGCAGGGGAAGGGTTTCAGAAGGAGAGAAGCCAGTGCAGCATCTCCCCAACCCGCGGGCTACTGTGAACATCTCCAGGCTGGGCTGCCCCTCCCTCCCTGCTGCCTCCACCTTGGAATGGAGCTAGGACCCATGCGTTCCCATTTGGCCGGGCCGTGTGGATGAGGGACAGAGAGGAGCAGGTTCGGCCCTGCCCTCAAGGCGCCCCCAGCTTTTGGAAGGAATTATTTGTACTATTGTTGGTTGCTAATATTTTAGCTGGACAGATAACTGGTATCTATAACGCACACGGGCTTCCAAGTGTCGGGCATGTGCACTGTGAAATCTAGTTGCTTCCCACCGCCTCCCATACTCCTCACTTCTGTAGTGAGGGCACTCGACACCTGCTGGTGCCACTTCAGGAAGACAGCGCGACGTCATTAACCACAGTGTGCACGCTGCACGGGAGCTGCCTCTGACCCTATGCCTTCTGTCTGGTAGTGGCTCTGTGTCCAGCTGCTCAGTGCCCTCTCCCTGCCTTGGTGACCGCCATTCTGCTCCCCGCTCTTTAGGAGCTTCCTCTTGGAGACTCGACCTGCAACCTGCGGGAGCTGTGTGGCATTTGTCTCCTTGCGCCCGGCTCAGCTCACTTGCTGTCACGAATGAGCACAGATGGGAGGGCACTGTGACGGAAGAGTGCGCTCCGGCAGCTCCCCCATCTCGGCCATTGCAGCCCAGTCTGCTCCTGAGGGCCCTCCTCACCCACCAAAAAGAAAAAGACCTTCACATCCCAGCCAGGGGCAGGTGGTCTTTCGGTGGGATTCAGGACAGCCAACTTTCAAGTGTCTTGGTTACTTTTCTTCTTGTGGGTACAAAAAACCCCACAAGTTAAAGGAGGAAAGGTTTATTTAGGCTCAGTCTGTAGAGATTCCAGCCCACAGTTGCTGGTGCCAAGTCACAGTGGCCTGGCAGAGGGCCGTCAGAGGAGAAACAGTCCATGGCAGGCAGGCAGAAGGCAGGAAAGTGCAGCCAGCAAACCAGCCTTCTTTCTGTCCCTTGCACTCCATCCAGGCTGCCTGCCCTTTGGGGAGCACTGACTCTGAGTGGGGTGCCCTTACATCCCAGCATCACACACCTCCACACCCCCACATTTGACCGCAGGAGGCTCTCAGGGGTGTCTAGATTCAAGCCCTAAACCCAGGTCAACAGAGACTGTGGTGGCCCAGAACCTGGTACCACAGGCACCGTGTTGGGCATTCGGCTGCTGCAGGAGTCCCCAGAGTCCCTGGCAGTGACAAGAATGCCGCCTTCTTGGACAGCCACATTCTGCCTTCTTGATAAGTGACATGTGTGTGCGGGCAGTATCTGCCATCTCAGGAAGCTCCTGAGCACCTGCACTTCCTGCTAACTGCTCGGACTCAGACAGAGGCCGAGCTGTGTGGAGAGGAAGAGGTTTCTCCCATGCGGACCCTCACCCCACACACAGAGCCTGTCCTGGGCTTCCTTGCCAAGTTTCATTTTGAAAAGCTCTGCAGCTTTACTTAGATGTATGTGTTTTTGCTTTGTAATCAGATTTCCACCAAACATATATCATTAAACCTTTGTTTTTACAATACATGCTTTATTGCAAAACCAATTTCAACAAAGTATTGCAGATGCAATGTAATTTTTATGCCTTAGTTGCTGTTGCTTTTTTCCCCTTTTTCTTCTTTGGTTGCTAGGGTACCAAACACTTTTGAGAAAATATCTTGATAGTATCTATAATACGGTGGTTTTCTGGATAAGAGATCGCATTATCCTCATGTAATATATTTGGGCAGACTGTATCCATCATGGCTGAGTGAGATAAATACATTAAAACTTACTGATTGAGGAAGAAATGTGATATTTATATTGCCAGGAATAGTTTATGCTTCTTTCCTGACAGCTGCTGTGTTGCTGGTATCCTCATCTTACCAGACTTAGCCATTTTCACTTCTCATGAAACATGAAATATCTCAGTGGGTCTCAGGACTGAAAGCCATGCCTCAGGCTGCTGGCCTTCCATCTGCTCCACCTGCCCATCCTCTTCCTAGAGAGTCACTCTGAGCCTCTGTCCGGCATGAGGTCTGGCATGAGCTGTGACCCTCAGCCATGGCTTCCAGCTGGCAGATTTCAGAGAAGCTGGCTTGTCTTCTCTTCCATTTCCTTCCCCATGTTGGCAGCCGTGGCTGGGCAAGAGTCAGGGCCAGCCCCGAGATCTGATGCTGGGGCAAGAAGAGGCCTGGTCTCGAGGTAGCACAGACAGGGCAGCATAACTCCTTTGTAAAGCCGTCTATTGAAGCACAACGAGGCTGCTCCCAGGGACGTTCTGCTGTCCAGGAGTGAGAATGTGCAAACAACTCAGTTCCCAGACAAAAGGGTTCAGCAAACTTTTTTGCTCCCATTCACAAACACTGCATCCGGTGACAAACACGAGCACAGCCATCTTCTTCACACAAACACAAATACAGCTACCTTCCCTCAAACCATAAAACAAGTTAAGTTCAAAACTGGAGTCCCACTGCACTGTCACAGGAAGATGATGGTGGGGGGGATGAACTACAGAATTAAGGCAAGTTTTACCTCCAGTGGCTTTTCCTGGGGCAGTCCTATGGGAAAGAGAAAGACTTTCCCTTCTGGGTCCTGCCTCTTACTTGCTGGTTGTCCCTGGATGTGAAACGGAGAAGAGGCCTGGACTTGGATGTGAGTCCATTCATCTGTTTGTTCAGCTCTGAACTTGTGCGTTCTCGTAGTTGAGATATAATGCCGAACACCTACACTTGAAGGAGGACAGGTTTGATTTGCTCAGTATAAGTCCATGTTGTCTGGCTCCAAAGGGGAGACATCATGGCAGAAAGGAGCAAAGTAGTACAGCTCCATCCTCACTGCCACATCCCACCTCTTTTCAGTTTGCTGCCCAACTACATCTCCGTGGGGCCTGGGATGTAGCTCAGTGGCATCATGCCTGCCTCACTAGCGCAAGTTCCTGAGTTCAATCCCTGAAACAGGAAAAAACAAAAGAAAAGAACAAATACATCTTAAGCCATGCTTAAGCTAAAGAAAGACAACAACCACTTCATAATTCTACCAAACGTAATACAGTATCCTGTGTACAACAGGAAATGCAATGATCCCTTCTTCAAAGTCTCAACAGTTCCAGAACTTTTTGAATATCTAAGTCCAAGTCTCTTCTGAGACTCAAAGCCAACTCTTAGCTACGAACTTCTGTAAAAAAACAGTCACACAGTCCCAAAGTAGAATGGCACAAGGTAAATGTCTGCATTGCAAAAGGGAGGAATGGGGGTAGAAAAGAATGAGACTAAAGAAAGACCAAAGGGAAGTATTAAATCCAGTAACTCTGGATCTAGCCTCCATGGCACATGGTGATAAAATGTGGGTTCCAGATCCCACCTCTGTGACTTTCCAGTTGCACCCCACCAGCTCTCCCTCTTGTATCAGGCTTCACTGATAGTCGATAGCTTCCTTCAACTGATGTTCCACATCCTGGCATCTCTGACTTCTGGGAGTCTTCACTATGCCTTTGGCTTCATTCCCACAGCTTCATGCACTGTTCTTTCAAGGTTCCTTGCCTGGCTTCCTTGGCCTCCCTTTGAAATCTGACTAGAGCCCCCGACCTTACAATCCTTGGATTCCGTATCTGTGAAGCCAGGTTCTGGTGTCAGAAGATGCAGTAGCCAGGCCCCCTTGGACTGGTTCCATGTACACAGGAACGTTGACCTCTGAATTCCTGGGTGGCTGAGCGTGCTGAAATGCATCCCAGGAACTGGTGTTCTGGGAGGCCCTTCTCCAGCAGGGATCCCAGGGACTTTCTTCTTTGCAATCTTGCGCCTGCTATGGACAGGGTCTTGCTGATTCCTAGAATAGCCTCGAGAAATCTTCCTTCTTGTCTCTGTACAAAGTACTCAGTGTGCATTTAGAGGTGCCAGTCTCTTTAGCAGTCATTTTCTTTGGCCCTAGATTTACCATAGTTCCTTCTAGACTGAATTTTAAGGCTTGCAAATTTCTCTTTTCTGCCTTTTGGCCCTGATTCTCACTATGAATCTGGCTAGAAGTAGCCAACAGTGTCCATGAGACAGCCTGTGTGCTAGGTCTACACATTTCCCCCTCCAGATAATTATAGTCCACCGCACCTGATCCTGGTCTCCCACAAAGTTTCAGGACATGGCTAAAATGTAAGTGAACTATTTGCCACAGTAATATACATGGCCTGTAGTCCCACTGCCAATGGAGCCTTGTTCCCAGTGTAAACCTCCTGTGCCAGGGCTTTACTGTCTGCATTCCTGTGAGCAGAGTGGTCTTCTGAGCTCTGACCAGCATCACCCATCAGGCCTGTTTGCGGCCTGCTAGTGCTTCTCTAGGCCACTTCCCTAAACGTTTGACACCCCACTCAGCTAACAGGGGTCCCTCAAAGAGTGTCAAATGGGGCTGCCTAGAGGCAGCCCTTGCTGTCCTAGTAAAGGATAACACAGCCTTTCTTCCACGACAGAGGTACTCAGGAGGCTCATGGCAGTGAGGCACATACATGCTTCCCTCTTGCAAAAGCCCTCTCAGAATTCTCCCTGAGCTAGACCACCATGACTATGTGAAAATCTGTTAAAGTCACCTAAAGGAATTCTTCCAGACCAGTTACGAAGAGCACTAGATCTATCACAATTCTTACTCCAATGCTGTCTAGTACTTTAGCCTTCATAGAGCTTTCCTGGGTCAGATAGGGGATTCTGGAGCCATAATACCTGGGTTCAAATCCTTGCTTTTCCACTTATACACTGAGTGATGTTGGATAAACTGCATAACCTCTCTAAGCCTAAATTCCCTCATCTATAAAGTAGACCCACCTTCCCAGACAGGTAGTTGTGAGATTAAATGAGTTAATACACGAAAACCTTTAGCTCCCAGCACTCAGCAGAGCCCGGATGTGTTAGCTATTGTTGTTGGTCTTTCAGGAAGAATTTCCATTTAAATAAGAAATGTCGTAGAAATTGCTTGCACAGAAATCTTTTAGCTGAAGAAAATTTCCCTGGGCTGCGGATCCTGCTAAGCATTCTTGTGCTGTTTTTCTCCCATTGCTCAGTGTAACACAAATACCTCTGTCATCTTTTTAAAAATTCAATTCTTTGGCTTTGGTGCTTGAGAGAGACAAGCAAAGGGTATGCGACGTGGACAGTGCGCATCTCCGTAGACAGGCTTCTTCTCAGGGAATCAGGCAGCCACGAGTGACACCCAGAGTGCAGCTGGCATTTTTATATCCCCAGAGGGTGGGTCCCAGGGCACTGTCGCCTTTTCGCTCTCCTGCCAGCCCCATCTATGAGGGTCAGTTTCCAGCTCCAACAGTCGTGATCCTGGCCATGCCCTGGGTCTCAGTGCGCACACACTGACAGGATGCCCCCACCCCAGGCAGCGGTCACCCAGTGGCCACCAGGGCTCCCAGCAAGGCTGACAAGAGGTGGGCCTGCCCGCAGCACCTGGTGTGCACCTGGGGCCTCATCACCGCGTGACCCCCAGAGAGGCCCCACCATCGTGCTCCCGTGCAGCTGCTCTGTGTTCCCAGGCAGGCGTGGGCTCTCATAGCAAGGTGGACTCACGTCTGTGTCTGCACATCTGACGCAAGGCACCATTACAGGGACAGACAGCTGCTTCCATCCTTCCAGTGGCCCTCTCTGGCATCTCTGTGGAAAGTTAGAGCAGGTTCACCGGCTAGAACTGGACAGAGCAGAAAAGCCTGAACCTTCTGCTCGATTGAACAGCTCTAGTTCCTTCTGGGTGGCCCCCGGGCCTTGGCAGAGGCCCTTCCGCTCTCTGGGTCTCAGTTTCTCCTCTGTGAGACAAGACTGCTCCACCCTCAGCAGAGTGCTTCAAGATCCTGGCTGCACCCCCATATGAAGGGTCTGGTGGCCCCTTCTGGGCTGTACCTGCATTTCTGCTATTTGTGCCCCACTGGCCCCAGGTTGCTACTGCCCCAGGTCGAACTTTCCCATTGTGCGCATCAGGCCCACCAGAGGTTTCTTCCCTGAGTCAGAAGCACTGATGGCGGCCAGTGTGAGTAGGACTAATTAGTGTGTGGGCCCCACCGAAGTCAGTGCAGCGGGTCCTCGACGGTGTTGGCCCAGCTGAGGTATCCTGTCCAAGGCGCTCAGGCCTGGAGCTCGTCCGCCCTGTTCGGTGTTCGCCTCTCTTCCTCTGTCTCTATCCCTCTCTCTCCCTCTCTCTCCATCCACTCCCCACGTGTGCCCTCTGGTGTGAAGAGCCTGCCACCTGAGAGGACCTGGAGTCTAGGGCTGGCTCCGGGTGCTCCCAGGGCTGGCCACGCTTTGCTGTCCCCCCACCACATGCAGCCTCGCTCGCCCCGCAGCTGTGAATGCCTGGCTCCTTGATGGATTTGATCTGAGAGGAGCCCAAAGACTCCTACATCAAGTCAGCTGCAGTGCTGCTGAGGGGGCAGGTGGGAGGTTTTCCTGGGGATGCCGAACTGGGAAAAGCACCGTCTCCTGTCGTAATGGAACTAATGGTGTTCTGCTCAGGACAGCTGCACTTACATCTGGTGTGAAACCGTGTTATCTAAACTTTATGATGTGAGGGGATGCCCGCGTGTCCGCTTGCAGCATGTAAATTATCTTGATTGCTCGTGCACTTTTTTTAACCCTGATTCTCCTGAATTATGAAAGATGAACAAGACTGGTGATGGTTCTAGGAACTCTCCTGGGCCCTGCGGGCTGAGTGCTCTGTGTGTGAATGGCTAAGAGGACGCAGTGGCTGGAGCCCCGTCCGCCCCAGTCTGTAAGTCCCAGCCTGGCTGTCCTCTGAGCTGCGCAGAGTCACCACGCTCTGGTGACCTCCCTGCTGCCTTCTCCTGGGACTGTCCGTGCTGTGTAACATAAAGTGGATGAATCTCACAGCTCATCTGCTGTGAAAGTTTTCTAGTAGAAAATGGCGTGGAGGCCATAGGTTTGCAGCCTAGATTTCCCCCACTGTGGCACAGAAAGAGAGGAAAGGCCAGCTAGCAGTTGTGTGTGGTGAGAACGGTGGATAGAGCTCTTAGCAGAAAGAATTCTTCTTTCAAAGACAGCTGATAAGTGGGTGTCCCAAAGCCACCTTACAGTGGTGGCCAACACAGAAGCCCTTCCACATATTTGAGTCAGACTTGACCGAAACCCAGCAAAAGCAGCCTGGGTTGTAAGTTCAGCTGGAACAAGTGACCAGATGCGTCCCCGGTAAAGCTCTGGTGGAACTCAGGACCAGGCTCTGAGGATCAGTTGCTATGGACTCCTTTTTAAACAGCCAATTTGCCTTCCATTTCGTTTTCTTTGAATTTCCTGCATTTGCCGATAGTTCCACAGCTGCAGGAGAAATGCATTGTGCTGCAGTGTCAGAGGAAGGGACAGAGACAGAGGCCGGGGAGAGTGGGCCATCTGACAAGACTTCCAGGAGCTGTCTCTGTGGGGCTGGAGACCGTGGGCCTCAGCTTGAAGGCGGACCGCGGAAAGCTTGCAGAGGCTGTGTCTGTTCTTGTCCTCTGAGGTACTCTTCCCAGTTTTCCTTGGACACTGCTCACTCGCCCCATCTCCTGCCCCGTCCCTAGCTCCCTCACCGAGCTGCTCAGAAGCCCACCTGTCCTAGCCCATCTGGTGTGGCGGTGGTTGTACTTCGCTTTACCTGCTCTGCAGCCCTGAGCCTGCACTAATTTCTTTCCCCAGCCTCTAAAGGGATCTGTCTGTGAAGGGAAACCTCCCAGCCATTAAACATCTGGGTGTGAATTAGCCAGGGGATTACCTGGAACACTGAGGGCAGCCATGGCTTAAAAACAGCCTTGGTTCGGGGAGCCTGAATTTAAACTGGTCTTACCGTCTCTGGAGCCAGACTTCATCGTGCCAGGAGCACCTGGGGAGTCCACGCACAAGAGGGGACATTCGGAACCCCAGCCACCCCATGCGGCTCTGGGAGCCAGGGGCACACGGTCAGTCTTCTGGCTGTAAAGCGAGAACACTGACGCGCATGGCTCAATGTTACCGGGATGGAAGTCAGGGGCCTTGGGTGGCGGCGAGACCCGGTGCTCCCTCGTTGACATTTTCTGTCACTATCCCTTCACTCTGTGGGCCCCGACATGTGCCCCAGCAAGCCCTGAGCCGGAAGGGCTCGGAAGCCCTGATGCCTGGGGAAGGTGGCCAGCCCTGTGGGGTGCTTAGGAGTGTGGCACTGGCTGTGGGGTCCTGGAAGCTCCTCCTCCGACTAGCAAGGTGCTGGGCCCGTGATTTGTGGGTCCCTCAGGGATGTGGCTGGGAACGCAGATGCTGTGGAGAAAAGGCTAGAAGCCATGGCTTTGCCAACAGAAACCTTCAGAAGGGCGGCTCCAGGGAGGGACGCGGCATATGGCTTCAGCAGGGGCAAATGAGTGCCATGCTGCCTTCCCACTACTTTATGAGCACCGTTTCCTGATGGCACTTAATTCAAAGTGTCTTCTCGCATCTCCAGTGTGAGCAACCGACTACTCACAGCTACTTCCATGCTAATATGTGAAACACGATGTACTCACACGTGCAACAAAGGCTAGGAATAACAGTTTGCTTGTTGAAGTTATTTGAGATAAAAAATCTTGCCATCTGCTCCAAGAAAGAAATAAAGAAAAGCCCTGCTGAAAAATTAGGAAATTTCCACTAGGATGCTGAGATGATATAGCTCGTGCTAAAAGGATGTTTTAAAAATAACGATCCCGCATCCATGTTGTTCATTGTGTGTTCTGTGCACTTCACTGAATTTGAATGGAAGGAATTGGTCCCTGGATGTGACTGCACATATCGTCCTGCCCTTGGGGCCAGCCGGGGCACTTCCATCAAGCGTGGGGTTTGAACATTTCAGGACGTGTACTGTGTACTGTTTTCACATATCAGAAAAAAGACCTGCCCTTCCGAAAGGTGGAATGGCAGAGTGGTTTTGAAGGACAGTCATGGGGCCCACGGGACAAGGTTGGAAGCCTGGCCATGGGGTCTCACCAGCTACTTCCTCACTGCGCCCCAGCTTCCGGAACTGCAACGTGGGCTGGTAATGAGGTCACCTCACACAGCCAGCTGTCACACTGGCCACCAACTGGAGGCCACAACACCTGAGTGACTCCAGGGCATGGGCAGAGGAGCGGAAAGCACATTCCCAGGAACCCGGCCAGGTAAAAGGAAATGGCACTTCCATACAAGCCCTCTCTCCTCCCTACCTGTATATGTCGCTCTCGTCCATCCCCCAGCCCACTGCACAAAGGCGCTATGAGTGGTCTGAGTGCCTGAGACTAAGGTTGAGAGAAGGGGCAGAATGTGCCCCACAGCTGGTGAGGAGCAGGGCCAGGCCAAGTGTCGTGTTTTGTGAAGGCCTATGGCACAGGAAGAGGCTGTGGGAAGGAGTGTCCTGAGAGGACCAGCCCCAGGATTCTCACCTGCCACAGGAGGCCAGCCAGGTGTCAGCGTGTCTGAGGCAGAAGTGGG
>PVIR01004408.1:0-79503 GCA_004026965.1 Petromus typicus | reverse complement strand
TCCAAAAACTAAGTAGGACATACACAAAAACATGTTTCATTGCTTACCTAAATCTTGAGGATAACTGGTAGTCCTGTCACACTATGGGCTAAATCTGTAACCCTGGCGTAGAGAGGTAAAGGGGTTTGTTCAAGGTCACACAGTTAACAGAAGACCCAGGGTTTAGACCAAGACAGCCTGACTGCAGGGGCAAGCTTTTAGTTGCCCCCTCTATTACATCTCTTGTCGTCTTCCCACCTTCCGTGCCTCTCCATGGACCTCCCTTCTTTAGAGGGCCCAGTTGTCACTGGATCAGCTCCTGAGCCATGCTCCTTATACTTTTTCAAAAGCACAATTGATTCATTCCATCAAAATCCATCAATTCAGCACACATGTCCATGGACCTCCCTTCTTTAGAGGGCCCAGTTGTCACTGGATCAGCTCCTGAGCCATGCTCCTTATACTTTTTCAAAAGCACAATTGATTCATTCCATCAAAATCCATCAATTCAGCACACATGTCTGGGCCACCTGCTATGTACAACTCTCTGCAGATGTAGCTGTAGCTAATAGATTGGTTCCACACAATGCGAGAACAATTCCCATAACTTCTTCTCCTTCTAGATCTTTTCACCAAAAAGACTTTAACTGAGGTTCTATTATGCTCCAGGTGTGTACACAGCCATCTCCAGTGGAACATCTGCGACAGTGTCCCTAGTTTGTTCTCTAATCCAGGCAAGCTACTTACTGGCTAATGCCTGGGCTGGGTGCAATAGGAGTTAAGACCTTTCCAAAACTCTCCTTCTCTACCTCACAGGTATTACTTCCCATGCCAACGCTGGCTGGCAGTGGAAGAAGATGACGGGCAGCTGTCCAGGGAGCTGTTGCCGGTGGATGAGTCCTATATATTTCCCAGTGAGGATGAAGAAGGTGGGGGACATGGTGACAATAACCCCCTTGACAACATGGCCCTGGAGCAAAAAGGTTTCTGTAACTAGAGCATATTTCTTCCCCAGCACCCCTCTCCTCCACTCTAGGTCTCCATCTTCCTCTCCTCCCTATGGGCCCTCAGCACCTATTCTGACAGTCTCCTCCATGGCAGGAATGTAGAAGTTGAGTGGGAGCCTGTTCCCTTGTGACTAGAAAAGCCTTGGTACAAGGAAGGTGGCTTGGAGACTGCAGTCAGTGCTGAACATCTTTTTGTCGTCCCCTCCAGACACTCTCTGGGCTCCTGACACAAGAGTCCTATGATGGTTATGCTCCTTCCCTGGAGGTTCGACCCCTCAATCTCCCCCACCCTGACAGAGTTGGACCCAGGCTTCTGACTGAGCCTCTGACCCTCACAGTCATCCCACCTCCCCCCAAACTATCTGTCACCTTCACTGACTGGGACCTTCCTTTGTGAGCCAGGGTTAAGGAACATTGTCTCCACTGTGGAACTTTCCAGATTGAAGGCAACTGCAGAATGATATACACTGCCAGTAAATTGATTCCTGCAGATGACCAGTGTGAACACAGAAATGTACTTATTGCTGACCACAGGGATCCTGGGTGTAGAAAGAGCAGAGGAAGAGAGGGAGAGATAGAGCCAGTGGTGAACGGAGAAAAACCTTCCAGAAGACGCACCCTCTCCCCTCTTCCTCCTCCCCTCGTGGGGTCCAGGAGCATCATGTACCTGCCTTCTCCAAATCTCTTGGCAGATAAATCAACCACATTCTCAGTGACCATAAAGACTGGGGACAAGAAGAATGCAGGCACAGATGCCAATGTCTTCATCACACTCTTTGGCACACAAGATGACACTGGTAAGAAGTGATGCGGGACTCAGCTTCAACTGCTTTCCTCCCAGGAGGACAGGCACGTGGGGTGAAGTGTCCAAAGACGCCAGGTCAAGCTTCCATCTCCTGGAAGACTGAGGACACTTAACCCCAACAGAGAAAGGCAATTTCTTCTTTTCAGAAATATACTCTCTCCCCTGTGCCCACTTTCTCCTCCTGTCCTGATGGAATAGGCAGCTCTTGCCCATAACGTCCTGGGAAAGGATGGCCTCTGCAATCAACATGCAGCCCACAAGCCCTGTGATCCTCCAGAAGGAGATACTTAGCAATTCTCAGGATTATTCTTGAGCCTCTGCACAGGAACTCGGAGAAGGTGGCATCAGGAACAGGGTCATATCCACTGATGTCTCACCCAGCCTTTCTGCCTGAGTGTAGAGAGGAGTTCATCCTTCAGGGAGACAGCACAGATTAGCCCAGAACCCTGCAGGTCCAGAGCCCTGTGCCGAGAATAACTGAAGAAGGAGCGGATCTAATAGTCCCAGGCCGTGAAGTGGTTATGTTCTAATATGATGGTGGGCTATTAAAGAGTTTGAGTGATTCAAATTTCCACTCCACCAATGCTTGTGTGACCATGGGCAAGTTGTTTAACCTTTCTGTGCTTTATTTCTCCCATATTTATAAAGTAAATATAAAACTCTTATGTGCCTCATAGAGTTGCAGCTTTAATGAAATTGAATATGTAAAATACAGTAGTTGGTCAGAGAGCATTCACTAAGCATTACTCACTGTTATTTATAGTTTACATAAAGTAAATGTTATATAATGAAATAATTAGGTCATGACTTATAAATAGAATTGGATTATGGTGGTTCCTGAACCATAGTCAGAAAGATCAGGGGTGTTTAGAGTAATGAGTCCATAGACCCCGAACCAGTTAAAGGAATTAATAAGCCTTAACAACTGCGTTGATTTGCCTCTGGCTTTCTATGTGCTGGACACGTTCCCAAGCATTCAGCAATCATCTTAAGTCTCCTCAACAGCTCTACAGGGAAGGCACCAAGACCAACTCTTTTTGGCATTTGAGGAAGGCAGATCTCAGAGCTATGAAATAACTTGCCCAAGTCCTCACAGACAGAAAGAGGCAGAGTCAGGCATTGGACCCAAGTCTGTCTGTCTCTGCCCTCTTACACCAGACTTCAGTGGGGCTATAAATGTCAGGAGACTTTTTACATGAGATGGTACTGAAGCTGGAACTGGAGGAGTAAGGAGACAGTGCTTACCGGGGCAGGAAGTGACGGTAGTGTTTCTGAAGCCACCTCACATTTCAGATCAGCGCACAGCAGTGCCAGGACAGATGCCATATGTGAAGTGGCTGGTGGGAGGCGCCTGAAGCCTCCCTTCTTTTGGCATCCAGATAAGAATGTCCTGAGGATTCCAACATGTCCCACCTCCACAGAATTCTCTCCATGAACATGGGGAGGCAAGGTGGCTTTGTCAGCTGCTCCCTTCCTAGGTGGAGAACTGTGAAGGGCAGGGCAGGAAAGCATGCTCCACTTAGACTCTCGCCACCTTCTCCTGGGCAATCTTGAACAAGGCCTCCCTTAGATATGAATGGAAAATAAAAATGCTTACCTGGAAGGGTTATTTATTGTGAAGCTTATTAAAGGAACACACATGTTCATGCACTCACGCACACATACACACAACTCCAATGTGCAAAGTGACTGCATACTCTAAATTTGATTAGAAAAGGGGTGAATTAGACCAGGTTAGAAAGGTCTCAGGACCAGCCAGTCGTGGTGATATTATCTCATTGACAGGAATAACCCTCATGAAGTCCTCCAAGACAAACAGTGACAAATTCGAGAGGGATAGCATTGAAATCTTCACAGTGGAGACGCTGGACCTGGGGGACTTGTGGAAAGTCAGGATCGGCCATGACAACACAGGTCTACCTTCCTACCCCAGTCGTTTATTCTCTTCATCCACCACAAACAGCCAGAGAATGTCGTGTGCCTTTGGGTAGAGCAGTAAAGTCTCTGTGGGCACCAGCTGTCTGTGATGTCCTGTGTAGAGGCTTTGCACTCTGGGCGCCATCTTCACTTCCATCCCTTTCAGCTCCCCAGCTCTCCTCCATTCCCTCCTTGAGGATTTCACTGGCAGAGCCTGGACTGCAGTACAGCTTCAGCTCTGTGCAGGTTTCAGCAGAAGTCCTCTTGGTGTTGCCAGTCATAAGAGTGACACGTGAATGGTGGAGCTTGGGGTGTTAGCCATCAAGTAGCAAAGCATGTTCGGGGTCCTCAGAGTCACCCACAAGAAACCATCTCTGAAGTATTTGACGATTCTGTGTCTCCTCTGTCTCCAGGCAAAGCCCCAGGCTGGTTTGTAGACTGGGTAGAAGTGGATGCGCCATCTCTTGGAAAGTGCATGACATTTCCCTGTGGCCGTTGGCTGGCCAAGAATGAAGATGATGGGGCCATCATCAGGGACCTCTTCCACGCAGAGCTTCAGACAAGGCGGTACACACCATGTAGGAACTTCTCATGAGAAGCCTGGTCCTCCTCCCGAATGTTATCACCTGCCACTCCAGTCCTTTATCCAATCTGACTCTAGGCAGGGCCCACTTTGGAGATTTGGCTTCTCTCATTGCTTTGCCTAATTTCCCCGAGTTTGGAGTGGCACGTAAGGAAGGGAGCTATGGGCATAACCTGAAGCCAGCAGAAGAAAACATAGGATCTATTCCAAACATTGCCCCAAACTATCTAGTGACAGAGTTAACAGGGCTTTACTTCTCTAGGGTTTAGCTTTCTCATTCACAAAAGAGAGATAATAGTGTTTTAACATTAAAAAACAATGATCTAGCTGGGTGTGATGGTGCATGTTTGTAATTCCAGCACTCTGGGAGGCTAAAGCAGGAAGTCTTCAAGTTCAAGCCCAACCTGGGCAATTTAGCAAGCTCTTGTCTCAAAATTTAAAAATAATTAAAAAGGGTTGAAGATTTAGCTGTGAAAGCCCTGGATTCAATCTCTACTACAGCAGAAAAAGAAAAGGGTCTGACTGAGTTATGATCAACCCCATTACCAGTCCTTATTCCAAGCATTAAAGTGTCAAAGAAATCCCACTTAGATTTCCTGGTGGATGGAGAACTCAAAGAAAAGGTAACATAATTGCTTTTACTAGATAAAACAAAGGAGGAAGGTGAATAATTTGGTGAAATGTGGACACTTGTCCTTCACTGTTTTCATTTAACTACGTGTATTAAATATTTATAACTATGTAAATGAATTTTAGGAAATGGGAATCAAACTTAAATCAACCAAAGTGTAAAAATCTGTCTGAATTTGCTGAAATTTGAAGCTAGAATATATCATTGTTTTAGCTTAATATTGTGAGCAATATTAAAGTTTCCCCTGAACAATTCATACTCCAACAGCATAGATCAGTGATACATTTTCCTCTAAAGCAATTAAAATGAACATAAAGAGATCATCCAAATATTTTCCGTCCAAAGTTTGAAATAAAGTAACAGTTTCCTTAGTGAAGCCCCTGGCCCAGCATGTGCAAAGCAAACGTTCAACCCATTTCTTGTTCCTATGAGTTGCCTGCAGCTCAGGACAGACTCTGGAAGGACAAATACACACAGGGCTGGCCTCAGGATGGGTAGCACCCTGGAAAGTAGAAACAAGAGCCTGGCCGTTTGGGACGACATCAGGCCTCACTCTGTACCTCACTAGAAGTTTAAATTGGTAAAGCCTGACCTTGAATCTGCAGTAGTCCCTCCGTCTCCCTGGGGAGTAGGACCCCCACTGGTACAAAATGTGCTTGTATGAAACAGCATCACAAAACAGCTGCGAATCTTCTCATACACTTTAAATCATCTCTGGGTGGTTTATAATGCCTAATACAACGTGCATGCTGTAGAAATAGTTGTCGTACTGCTTAGGGAATGACAAAAAAACCTGCACGTAATTAATCAGACACAATTTTTAAAAATATTTTCGAGGCATTATTGGTTGAGTCCATGAAGATAGAAGGCTAACTCTGTTCAGTTTTAGCCTGATATTAGAGTTAAGCGTTTAGCCCTTGTCTTAGGCTCTCACTTGCCAAAATCAAAAAGGAAGGAAGGAGGAATGAAAGAAGAGAGGGAAGGAGAGAGGAAGAGGAAGAAACTGTTTAGGAAAGACTTGACTTTTGGGCTGAAGATCCAAGATGTAGCCTAAACAAGTGGCTATCTCAAGGGAGTAGAGAAGTCATGCTACTCAGAACCTAAGTCTGGAGAAGATCTCAAGGGGCCCAAAGCCAGGGAGTTGTAAGAAGCCAGGGGGACTTGCTTCCAGGAATGGCAGGAAGCAGTGTCCAGCTATCTCAGTCAGGGGACTAGAAAGCATCTAGAAGCCACATGTGGTTGCTGGTCATGTCTACTGGTCACAGCCCCATGATGACATGGAGCCAAGAAGAACAGAGTGGGAGGAGCTGCTGGCTGACACAGGCCCTGCTGCAGGCACACAGGAGGCCAGAGTCCCCGGAAGGGGCCGCCGGGATGGTCTGAATGTGCAGGCCCAGAAGGATCTCTGAGTGTCACAGCTGTGCTGTGTCAGATCAGGGAGGGACCTTCGGCTTTCACATACACGCTGAGGGGACCTATCCAGAGACAGAAGGGACTCTAAGCAGCTGGTTGAAGGGAAGAGAAAGCCCCGGAAGGGAAAGCAGCCTGTGCCACCCAGAAGAGCTCCTCAGCCTTACAGAAACTGGGGGTTGCTTGTTTGTTTGTTTGTTTTAAAACAGAGTCTTTCTTTGTAGTTCAGATTGGCCCCAAACTTATTATGCAGTCCAGGTGAGCCTTGAACTCACGGCAATCCTCTTGCCTCTGCCTCCTGAGTACTGGATTACAGTGCTCAGTAATTACAGTGGCTCATAGTGAGCCACTATGTCCGGCATTGTGGTATGTGGTAGTGATTGCTGATGAGCGTGTGTCTGCACACCCAGCATTGTTGTATGTGGTTAGCAGGCACTGAGCTAGGGACCTTCCACTTGTAAGGCAGGAGTGGAACCACTGAGCTAAATCCTCGGCCTAAGGAAGTTTTTTTTTTTTTTTTTTAACATTCCTGAGAAGTGCATTTATAAAAATCCTGCAGTTGGGCTGGGGATTTAGCTTTTGGCAGAAGTAGAAACCAGGAGCCAACTCTGGGCCCAGGGGTGGGGTGCTGAGGGCACAAGGGGGGCTATTTCTACTCAGAAGCACCCCAGGCTTCTGCTGTTGCTCATCTCAGGAAAGCTAAACTCCTATCGCCAGCTTGTCCCTCTCGCCTCCCTCCTCAGCCCAGGGAGAAAGCTGAGGCCTCAGAGGAAGGGAAGGCATGCTGTAGAGACAGTGCCTCTGTTCTTGCTGGAGGACTTGCCAGAGCCAAGGCTCCTGTTTCTCAGCTACCCATGAGTTGGGCTGTGGACTCCGCCATGGGCCGCCCCCCTTGTGGCCTGTGGAGAAACTGCAGCACCTTCTTCCAGTTTCCCCTAGAAGTAGACGAACAGGTACTTTTTCAAGCTCATATTCTACTAAATGATCTTGGGCAGGTTACCTCTCTCCGCGACTTGGTTTTCTCCCATAACAAGTGGGTTTAAGAATGCTTATCCATGGGCCAGGGATTTACCTCAGTGGTTCCAGCTCCTGCCTTGCAAGCACAAGGGCCCTAGCTCAATTCCTGGTAATCACATGCAACAAAGCCAAGTATGGTGACTCTTACCCATCAGCAATCAGAACCACATACTACAGTGCTGGGCATGGTGGCTCATACCTGTAATCCCAGCGCTTGGGAGGCAGAGGCAGGAGGATTGCTGAGTTCAAGGCTGAGTTCAGGACCAGCCTGAACAACAAAGCAAGATCCTATTTAAAAAAAAAAAAAAAAAAAAAGAATGCCTATCTGTGGAATCATTGTGAGGATGGAGAAAGACAAAGACCCCAGAATGTTGAGTACAAAATCTGGCACATAGTAAGTGCTCCGTGAGTGATAGCTCTATAATTACAAGTATTATCACTGCAGTGCTACAATAGATCCCCAGAGAGAAGGTAGCTCCTAATGTGATTACTTTCAAGGCTCAAAGAATAGGGAAGACTTTCCCTTGAAATATTTCTCTGAAGCATCATTGCTTTCTTTCCTCCTCCTCCCTCTTCTTCCTCCTGGAATAAGTATACACATTGATATACATATGCAAAAAATGAAAAATTTACCTCGTCCTGTGTGAGGTACAATGATCCTTTCCATTCAATTCTGTTCCACTCCATATGTCCTTTAAAACACTTGTGACAACTCACCAAACCCATCTCACAACCTGCTAATGAGTCTCACCCAGTAGTTGTCAATATGTTGTTTTAGATAACTGGTTTCAAATTTCAGTGTAGAATGTGAGTTAGACCCACCCATTAGCAGCTTGAGGAGTGGTTTGCAATTCTGGAGTTCCCCAAGAATTCCTGAAGGGCAAGTTCCTTAGCTCACACTTGTGGGAACATGATGGCCCCTCTGGGTGCAGATGCTAACAGCATCTATGGGTCCTCTCTCTTAATAACCAGCTGTCCTGGAGTAGGAGTGCCAAGTAATCGCAGCTGCATCCCTCACCTCCTCCTATCCTCTTCCCTGAAGGAACCTCTTTAAAATGAGGGGACTTGAATGAGGGGACAGACATGGCATGAATGAGCTGTGGAGGGAAAACCAGCCTGGAGCAAACGAGACTGGGATTAGGGATATAGAGAGGAGAAGATAGGGTTCCTACCATTGTGTGTGTGAGTGGTGAGCTGCCTCCTGAAACCTAGTGCTCCCAGTTATCTAGTGAAGCTCTGCAGTGTGTTGAGAGCACTTACAGACATTGGAACTCCAAGCCCATGTGTAATTTTCTTGAGTAACAGTGACAATGAGGGGAGGACCAGGTCAAGCCTGAGTTTGCCCAATTCCATCACCTCTGCCTTCAGCCGGTCTTCTGCACCAGCCCTGTGCTCTGTGAAGCTCAGAAACCCTGCTCTGAGAAATTAGGGGTGCTTGGAGGGCAGTGAGCACGATAGGGCCCCATCTGTGGTTGTCTAGGAAGGTTCAGGTCCGTGGGCAGCATGTACTTACTGGGGGAAAGGTCTGGGAAGATGGTGCTGATAAAGAACTTGACCTCGCCTGCCTTTGTCTTGTTTGCTCATCCCCTCTGACCTTGACTTCTGGCTGACCTGCTCAGTTGTCCCTTACGAGATCACCCTCTACACCAGTGATGTCTTTGCTGCGGGAACAGATGCCAACATCTTCATTGTCATCTATGGCTGCGATGCTGTGTGCACACGGGAGAAGTTCCTGTGCACCAACAAGAGGGAACAGAAGCTGTTCTTTGAGAGAAAGTCCGCCTCCCGCTTCATTGTGGAGGTATCTTGCCCCGCAGGCTGCCCTGGACCAAAGGTCAGACAGGAGGGAGAGCAGTGCGGCCTCGAGGGCCAGACTGTCCTTCATCCCTACTGGGCTGCCATTAATGAAAAACGGGCAGAATGTCCATCCTCTTTGGGCCTCAGGAGGGGAGTAAAGCTGGCCTGTCCCTTCAGAACTTGTGTTGAGACCGAAAGCAATGACCAATGAGGTGGACTTGGGTGAATGAAAGGTGTAGTGTCCACGGGGCCTCTGCAGTGATTCTGCCACCAGACACAGGCCTACAGGTGGGGTGAGGCTTCCAGGCTGGCCAGTTCAGGGGTGCTGGGGCAGCCAAGAATCTCCTCACCAGTGGTCATGTCACGATCAGCCTTCAAGATATAGGCAAGCAATTCTGATAGAGAAGGAAGATCTGAATGTTCCAAGTCTGGGCCTTGGAGATGTGAACTTCAGGCTTTTTGTGTGTCCCTGGGACAAAATCCCAGGATCCCTTGGAGATGGGAACATTTGTGTGTCCCTGGGACAAAATATCTGGGAAAGTAAACCTAGAGGAAGATAGGTTTAGTTTAGCTCTGGGTTTCAGAAGTTTCAGCTGGTTAGCAGGCTCCATGATTACTGGGTTTATGATCAGGCAGAAGCCTCCTGGCAGAAAAATGCAGTGAAGCAAGTCTGCTTACCTCAGGGCAGCCGGGAAGGAAGGGTGGATGGAGAGGGGGAGGGGAGGAGAGTGAAGGGGGAAGGCGGGGCGTGAGGTGGGGGAGGGAGAGACTGAAGGAGAATATGAGAGCTGAGCCAGAGAAAAATAAGTAGGGACTCAATGTAGTCCCCAAGGCCACACCCCCAAGATTCAGTCTCTTCAACTAGATGCCATTTCCACCACCTGCAAGTCATGCCACTGAGTTATGATCTCATCAGTGAATTAATACATTAGATCCAGTAACTTCCCAACGCCCATCAGCAGCCTTATCTTCTGCACAGTGAAACTTTCTGGGGGATGTACTGGATGCCAGCCATACAAGAGGCTTTATTGTTTGATATTCTGCTGTGAATGTAGGTCCCAGGACCTTGAACTCATATACTTTTCCTCCACTCAGTGCATATGTGCCTAATGCCCCTGCCATGTACCAGAGTGAGTGGTAGACATAAGAGGAGGACAGGCCCAGAGCCTGCCTTTCAAGGGAGTTGCAGTGTAGTTGGAGAGCCCAGACTTCCACACAGAGCTGGTGAGAGTCTGGTGATCATCATCACAGACCCTGTGGTCAGAAAACACTAACGTGGGTTATCAGTTCAATGAATGACTTGGTGCTGTAACCCTCTGTAGAGAAAGAGGAGTAAACTAAGGCCTACCAAGTATAATGGCCTAAAGCCATATGGCTAGGATATATGGAAGCAGGACATAAACCCACAGGATTGGCTCTGGAATATGTACTCTTAGCCACTGCTGAAGACTAGCAAGTGGACTGAGATTACTGTTGATGTTTGGAGAAGAAAAAGGATCCCTGGGTTGGTGGCTTTGAGCTCACCATGAAAGTCGGCATAAACAGAACAAAGAGGAAAGGCATTTTGGTGAGGGGAACAGTGTGTCCGACAGCTAAGAGTTGGAAATAAGTTCAGCATGTGGTTTGAGGTTCAGCCAGAGGGCACAGGAGGAGCACGATGTGACTTAGGGTAAGGATAAGAATGAAACAGGACTAGGAGAAGAGCCAGGAGCCTCAGGAGCCAGGACGTCAGGGACCTGGGAGACATGCCTCTTGTTTTCTGGTAGGAAACAGAGGCCAGTACATGTCTACATCATTGGCCAGTTACTGTCCCCTGAGCCCCTTCCCCTTTCTCATATTCTGTTGGAGCAGTCAACACTGTGGGAAAGTCTTTGCCTTTGTCATATCTTCTATCAAGGAGAATTCAAGGCTGATTCATTTATCCATGAAGCTGGCATCTCCCCAGCCGAAATGTCTCAGTATGTGAGTCATTGAGCCTGACACCATTGGTAGCTGTGGCTGCTGTCACACCTTGGCAGGACCTCCCAGAACTTGTATTAATGAAGTCCCTACTCACAGAGAGCTATAATTTGCCACTATGTGTTCCTATTTTTTTCTTTTTTCTTTTCCAGTCTACTCAGATCTTGAGGGAAACATAAGAGAGGCTCTGTTTTCTCAACACGTCTCTCCTCCTGAACGTGTCTCTCTTTACTTCTCTCTTTTGATAAATCTTCAAGTGAGAGCCAGAGCACTGAGCTGTGAGTCTATAACCTAGAATTCTGACTCGAGCTCAGCTACTGATCCATGAGCAAGTCAAAACCCCTCTCTCCTTCATCCTACAACAGCATTGACTTGGAAAAGAACAAAAAGAGCTGAGGCTCTTTGGTCCTTTCACAGTCTTATTCTAAGCACTTGATAGGGATCAACCCAAGGAATTTCTAAAAGCTGGCCTATCCCATTATACAGATGGGCAAACAGAGAACAGGAAGATTAGAAACTTGTTTAAAGTCTTTTCAAGCAGTAGAGTGGGGGATCTACACTCAACAGCCAGCTCCAGAGCCTTCCCTGCTTGCTGCTTTCACCTCCCTGGAGCACCGAGGTCCCTTTTGATGTTGCTGTCCTCTGAGTCAGTCACCACGGTCCATCAACCATGACTGAAAGCTTGAATCTGAGACAGCAACTGTGGTATATGCAGCAGAGTGGCTGGAGAATTAAGGTCATAGTGCCTGGAAGTGCCTGGAAGCCACAGGGCCACACATCTCACACCTCAAAACGATGGCACAGGGCAGGAGAAAAAGAGATCTGTGAGCATAAAGAGAAGCAGATGGCAGCTCACTTCCTGGTCCTGCCAGGAAGCTAGGTCTTCCGTAGAGTTCGTGTGGTTGAAGGTCTTTACAGGATCTGTCCCTCTCAGATGGCAAACAACAAGGCCTGTTGAAAATGTTCGTAGTACTTAGTATCAGCCTGAAGACACTGATATTTGTTAAATGACTGGAGCCCTGGGGGGCTCATTAGACTTCCAGAGGCCCTTATGGTCATAGAGTCCTGCTACTCTGAAGGTAGTGGGTTCTGGTGATGGACACTGTAACATCCTTGTCAACCTACAGTTTGTAGCAGAGTGGCATTAGAACTGGGGGAGAACAGATAACAAAAAGAACCACATCTGTGGTCTTAAACCAGACATGACCTCAAGAAGTTGTCCCACACGTGGCCCTGTGTTTGACTGAATAAAACACCATTCTCAGTGTTTTACAGAGGAAGGGGTTAAGTCTTCATGGTTTGTCTAAATCACACAGAATCAGAGCCAGAAGGGGAAAGGTGAGGGCAGAGCAAAGGACAGAGACTCCCAGGCATTGCTGATAGGAAGCGGGTAGAGGTAGAGAAGGAGGAATCCAGGCTAGCAACAGCTCCTGTTCATTCAGAGGTTACTTGTGTCTACGCTGGAAGGCTTTGCCTTTGTGAATGACTCAGTCAGTCACTCAGACATCATTCTTTCTCGGTGAGTTCTCCATTCACACCAGAATCGATGATGCCAATTCTCTGTGACATCTGAGATCTTGATAGAGCAGGCTATGTGACTACCTCCACAGAGAGGCTGCCAGGAAATTCAGGTCTGCAGATACCAATCTCCAAACCCAAAAGTCATACTAACTTGGTGATATGAGTTCTGCAGACCAGCCATGGGCTGGTCGATACCAGGGCATCCCGTTATCATATCTGCTTGTCCTTCTTTTCCTTTTGCCCTGCTTCCTCATCTATTTCTTATTCTGTTATTGACCCAAATCTTCTTATAGATACATCTGAGTGTGATGCATCATTTCCAAGGAGAAGGCGACATGTTAGAACCTAAAGAAGCCAATGAGGCTCCTAGGGTGCTTGAGTTGAGGCTGATAGGGTGTTGGAGGCATCTTGGCACAGAGGACCTCTGGCATGTGCCAGGTGAGCAGATGGCCTTGTCTTGTGTCTGACCAGCTCACTACCTCTTTAGAGAACCTAACAGATCTGAGAGGATCCATCTGTCCTGACTAAGCCCCTCACCAATCCAGGCTCCAGGCAGCAGAGATGAGATCAGACTGGGGGATCACCACAGCATACACATGTCAGCTTTTTCACCTTGTAGGTGAGGGTCACCATCTTATTATGAGGAGCAGGATCTGGCTGACTTTATCTTCCCCACTTTGTACTTTAGAAAACACTCATTCTATCAACCTTTCTGCCCATATTTGGTGAGTACTTATGTCACGGGCACCATGCTAGGCTTTGGAGACACCTTGATGAGCAACATGGTCTGTACTTGAGGCGCTCCTCGGTGGGAAGAAAGTGGGTATGGTACAGTGGCAGGGGAGACTGTCAGCATCGTATAAGTAAATGTAAACTTGGCCCTATGGGAAGTGCTCAGTGAGGGAACAATACTCAGCTACAAGACCCACTGGGAAGAGGCCTGACTTCCTCAGAAAATACAAGGAATGAGAAAGTGAGAAGATGGAAATGAGACCTATGATCTGTGACCTGAGTTATGTGGATTAGGTAAAAAGAGGAAAGGAGAGGCCATGAGTGAAAGTGTAGGACAGACTGTCAAGTTTCTGGGATTAGAATTTGTGGAATCCCAGCAAAGGAAGTGTAGAAATGGAGGGACTCTTAGGGGTCAGAGGGCTTCAATGAGTTCAGCCTGGCAAGATAGGAGCAAGAACAAAATCAGAACTCCTCTGCTAATACCAATTCAGTTCCAAATGATAACAGCAAGTCATGGGAAGGGGGCAGGGCTTCACCCTGAAGAGGAGACCACCTCCAAGATAAAGGCATTGAACCGAACACTGACTGTAAGTGAGGAGCAGAAAGGTGGGGGGTGAGCATGGAGCATGCAGAGAAGAGGGGGTCCCAGTGAGACAGGGCCAGAGTACCCAGAGACTGTGATCTCTGGAATTCAGGAGGACCCCAGGGAGATGTCTTGGTGACAGAGTATTACTGAGGCCTCTCTGCTAACATCTGGTATCTTTTCTCCTTTCCAAAGTTAGAAGATGTGGGAGAAATCATTGAAAAAATTCGGATTGGCCATGATAATACAGGACTAAATCCCGGGTGGCACTGCTCACATGTGGACATCCGCAGGCTCCTTCCAGATAAAGATGTGAGTTTCTGATTGCTCTCTCCCGCCACTTCTTTTGTCCTCTTCTAGGCAGAGTCCTTTGCTGGCTGCTTCAGCATTGTTAAGTTGAGATAAAATCTCCTGAGAACAGTTCTCTCAGTTCACTTAAGTAGAACTAGTTCAGGTCCAAAATGAAATCTTCCACAACCTGGTTTGGTAGTCAGTGACCACAGGTTTGGTCTCTGTTCCCTGCACCCAAGGCCGTACTGTTAGGGAGTGGCCACCGTGTCCTTTGTGCTACTCAAGGACAACTAACAGAAGAAAATCTACACTGAACAATTTGGGAAACATTCTGAAACCTGAAAATTCTACATCTTGAAAAAGTTCTCCATCATGACTATGGGTATGGATGATATAGGAACAATGTAAAAGTAGAGCTCTTCCCCTCATCCACAGGTTATAAGTCCTTGGAGTGGAGCTCAGATATCTCTATATTTCAGAGAACTTGGGAAACTCAGCCTTCAAGAGCCAGCTCCTGATATAGTTGTGAAAGCCTTTCAGTAAGACTTGATCTGCTAAAATTGGGGCAGAAAGTCTCCTTTGCAGTTTTTGCACTATCTGTAGAAACCCATGACCCTAAACTTGGTCCCATGGGGTATTAGCATATGGAGGAAACACTGAAGTTGGAAGTTTCCATATCGAGGTTTAATATCCCTCTCCCTGCCCCCACCCCAGGGTACAGAGACCTTGACTTTCCCGTGCGATCGATGGCTTGCCACCTCTGAGGATGACAAGAAGACTATTCGAGAACTGGTGCCTTATGACATCTTCACTGAGAAATATATGAAAGATGGGTCATTACGGCAAGTCTACAAAGAAGTAGAGGAGCCTCTAGACAGTAAGTACAGGAAGTCACTATCATTCCCATAAGCAGCTACCTGGTCCTTGTAGAGTACCTGCTCCATGACAAGCTGAGCTTCTTACTCAAGGGGAGGATCTGTGGTCATCTCTGTCCCGCAGAGAGGGCCATAGACTGCAGAGGCTGCATAGTTGCTCAGGGTCTAACAGCTAGTGCATGGCAGAGCCGGTCTTCAGAGTTCAGGGTCTGTGTGTTTCACTCCAGAGGTTGTAGTGAAGTCCCTTTTTGGTCTTCCACTATGATAATGCATCTAGTAGAAGCTATCCTGTACTTACATTACCCTGCTGCTGATTTTCTTCCTGTTCTACCTCTTTGGCTTGGTGTGTGACCTGGTCCTCTCTGCTCTTACTAGATCCAGCTGCTTCAATTAAGCATGAATTCAGAAACATCCTGGTGAGCCAGGAATTCATCTCAGTGATTCTGACATCTGCCTGGCAAGCACAAGGTCCCAAGGTACCACATGTCACAATGACTGGTGTGGCGGCTCACACCTACAATTCCAGCACTAGGGAGGCAGAGACAAGAGGATTGGTGTGAGTTCAAGGCTTGCCTGAACTACACAGTGAGTTCAGGATCAGCCTGAACTACAAAGTGAGATCCTGTCACCAAATAAATAAACTAATTAATTAATTTAAAAACCATCCTGGAGCTAGAATGTAGCTAGTGGTAAATTTCTGTGCTCATTCCCAGCACCATAAAAAAGCAAAAGGAAGAAAGAAAGAGAAGAAAGAAGGGAGGACAGGAGGAAAAGAGAGAGAAAGAAGGACAGGGATGCACACAGGGAGAGGGAAGCAGAGGAAGGGGTGGGGAAAGCAGAAGAGGAGAGGGAGGGGAGAGAGCAGGAGAGAGGAAAGAGAGATGTGCCCTGGGTTGCCATGTAACTGAAGCCACGTGTACTTGGGTGCAGCTGCAGGGTCCAGCTCGTGGGCTTGTTTTCGCATGACCCAGTCGTCTTTGTCCCTTCTTCTTGGGTGTGATTTTCGCTGAAGGATTCGCACTGACCTGACCACTCACTCCTGCTGCCTCCTCTGTTACTTTCAGTGACACCATCATATCCTGTTATTTTTCCTACCACTTCAAGTAGCCCATAAAGTGCTAGTTTTCTTTCTTGGGCCAGGATTGTTCTCCAACATTCATTCCACACCCTTCTCCTCTCTCTACTGTACTGTGTTCTGTGTGTGTGTGTGTGTGTATGTGTGTGTACCTGCTTGTGCCACATAGACAGATTCACACCTGTTTGGATGAGTGATCACATTGTCCATGTCAGTCCCTATATTATTAACCTGAATAAGCTTCAGCTATTTCAAAAATCAACTTCACTTCCAAAAGCCAGACTTTTTACTACTAATGATACAGAAAAGACTCCTCTGGGCCTCTCCAGAAGGCTGTCTAAATAGACCTGAGATGCTCCAAGAGTTTAGAAATCTAGCTGGAATTTGTAGTGCTGGCTTCTTGGAAAAATTGGATTAAACCCAAGATTCCAGTAAGACTCCAGATTCCCGTATTGGAGTTAGGGGACCTGATCTTCCTGCCTGCTAAACTGATAAGACAGAAAAAAGACAAACACTGCTCCTTTTTTTAATCACAAGAAGTAGAACAGCCATGGTCCCTCCCCTACTTTAATCTGTGCTGCCACCCACTGAGAAAGGGCGGCAAGCGTGCCCTGGTAGTGAGAGGACTTCTCGCCTCCATCCCATCTCCGTGTTTTCTGTGCTGCTAAGCAGAAGGGATGCTTCTCTTTTCTCCTTGGACCCCACAGGACACCCCGGAAAGCTGTCCCAGAGACACGCTTGGGCTACTCTGTATGAACCGCATGCCAGGAAACCCACTCTGGGCTTGGTGGTGTTTCTAAGGAAACATTCTTCCACGGAGGAGCAGTGTCGACTGGGTGGGATGGGAGGGAAGAGGATCCAGAAATAGCTGGATCCTGCACAGCCACACTGCTCAGCACCCAGAGGCTGAGTCAGCCTTCCTAACCCCCAGAGGGCTGGCGAAAGCAGTGGGGGAGTATCACGCCATCTCGTCACGGCCCCTGGGGACACAGCACCCCACTTTGGACACAGACTCCCAGGAAAGCTATCTGAACAGCCCCCCCCCCCGGGATGATTCCACATGGGAGTGAGACTGAAAGGAGCCAGGAAGAGGTGGGGGCGGCAGGGAAGGAGGACAGCTGACTGCTGTGTCTGAGGAGTGACAAGATCCCTAATGTTACCCCACGTCAGCCTAAGACTGCCAGACTTGGGTAATATTGGCTCTTTTAAGCAACAAAGAGATTTCATTTGTTAATGCAGCATATAAAATGCTGCTGGATTCTGCACTGAGCTAATGAGACAGGGGTAGACGGGGAAGGAGTAACCCTGGTTCCTGCTCCTGTCGGGAGATGCACCTATGCACTAAGGAGCTTTGGAGAGCAGGGGCTGGAGGGCAGACTGTGACACCAGGGAGGTGAGAGGGTTGGAGAGGGCAAGTGACAGGAGTCAGGGTCTGAAGCTCTGGACGGACATGGTTTTGAGACGCAGATTCCAGAACTAAAGGAAAACAGTGCCAGGCTCTGCGGGATGAGAGCCTAGAGATGCAGGTGAAGCAGAGATAAGCTGGTGTACTCAGGGCACAGGGGATGAGGAATCCATGGAGCTATTCAAGAAGTTTCCAGGGAGGCATAACACTGTGGAATCCAAGCAAAAAGAGAAGAACCACACCATGGGAGTGAGTGAGAAGTCCGGGGGCTGTGACTCTACCTGCAAGGGCTGATGCAGAAACCCAGGGCTGCCCCTGCAGCAAGAGGAGCCCTTTCCTAGGTCTAGTCCCTAGTCCTAAGGCCTTTTCTGGTCCTAAGGCCTCTGCAAGCTTCAAGTCACCCAGATAAGCCATCTCCCTACTGGGTCTCTGTGCAGGTGAGGGCCCTGGCTTCCTAGGATGAGGGAAATGAATCCCCCTCCACGTTTGTCCACCTCTACTCTTCCCTTCAGAGGTTTAGCTTCTGTCCGTTACTGTCACATCCTTAGAATAACTGAGCTAAGTCTTTTCATCTTGGCCTAAGATTGTAAATCTTCTAGAATGGAGGAAAATGGGGAGCACTCCAGACACTCACAAAAACATAAAATTTGTTCTACCCGCTGTATTGGAGGTTGGGAAAGGAGCTGTTTTATTCTTCTTTAAGATGCAGCAAAATTGATGAGTGAGGCATGGTGACTTATGCCTGTAATCCTAGCATTTGGGAGGTAGCTACGTAGTGAGTTCAGGGTCAGCCTGAACTACAAAGTGAGATCCTGTCTCAAAAACCTAAAAGGAGGAGGAGGGGGACGACGAAGAAAAAGAGGAGGACAAGGAGGAGGAGGAGGAGGAGAAGGAGAGGCAGAGGGAGAGGGAGAGGGAGAGGAAGAGGAAGAAGAAGAAGAAGAAGAGGAAGAAGAAGAAGAAGAAGAGGAGGAGGAGGAGGAGAAGAGGAGGAAGAAGAAAAGAAGAAGAAGCAAGACAGAAACTAGACACTACAGGTTTCTATTTTCCTTAAGAACTCTTCATAATTGTCACCTTGACACATATTGTGTCCTTTCTAGAAGCCATGGGAACAAAGAAGAGGTGAGTATAGGAGCTTGGCTAGAGTACGGGCAGCAGACAAGGGGCACCAGTGAGCTGAACAATAACTGAAAATACGACAGTGAGGGGCAATTTGTTTTTTCAAGAATACTGTATTTTTTCTGTAATCCTGTCTGAAGGACCTGACACTGGTATCAGTGAAATGGGAAAGCGTGTCATTGTTGGTGTGTTACAGCAGACAGTTAGGTGCCTGCGATGTGCACACACTTAGGGTGGGTTCCTGAATTTTTCTCTCTGGACATGTAGGTCCCTATGTGAACAGATGGTCTAAGGAATGCTCAGAAAGTCCCATCTATTCATTCTCTGAGGGTCTTCCGGTCCAGGCCAGGTGGGCAACTCTACCATCTCCCACCACTGGGGAGTCTCCACAGAGTGTAGCCAAACATGCATCACCTCAGCCATACCTCCTCCACCTCTAGACAGATCTCCATGCTCCCTACAAACCCAGTCCTAGACTTTAAATTGCTGTCATCCTTTCTTCCCCTTGTCTGTCTCTCCAACTTCCTGTCCAGTCGTGCTGTACTCTGTGCAGATCTTCACAGGGAACGTTCCTGGGGCAGGCACGGATGCCCGGGTCTACATCACTATCTACGGGGACCTCGGGGACACCGGGGAGCGGTACCTGGGCAAGTCCGAGAATCGCACCAACAAGTTCGAGAGAGGAACGGTAAGAGGCACCCTGCGTCTACTCCATTTCCCTTCCCTCCCTCACTCCAGTTACCTGACCACTGTCTCTTGGTGGTTCCGGGATGTCCAGGAACTTTCCAAGGCATCACGCATCCTTGCTGGGCTTTTCACTTTGTCCTTACCCTGCAAGCATGACTTGCCCCCCATTCCTAGCTGATGTCCCTTCCTTGGGCCCTAAAGATGGGTTGGAGGGCTGAGAGAGTCTGACTCCATGGGAATGGCTCCTCCCAGTCAGCAAATTCAGGTCATCCAGGAGGTGGGGTCCGCTGCACATGGAGGCAAGGCTATGGAGTGGCTGGGCTGGCCCAACAGAAGCTTCACCTGGCACTCTGGATGTTTGATGCTGTCACCCACTCTGTCCGCTATAATTTCTTTGGCCTTAGTCCCCTTATCTGTAGCATGAGGGGGCAAATATAAATTGGCTAAACTGTGATGTGCAGAGTCCGGGGCAGCACTGATACCCGTAGGAACATGGTAAAACAGGAGATCAAGAGGACAGATGGGCTTCCATGGCCACCCAGGCAGACCCATGTGGACCTGGCCTATTGGTTGGGTGCTACATAGACCTTCTACTAAGCAAAGGCATCATGGCTATAAAAAGTCTTGAAAACCACATGACTAGAAAGTATCTAAGGTCTTCCCAGCTCTAAGAGACAGCACTTTTTCAAAAAGGAAGAAGTGTGCCCTGAGGAGCCCAAAGGTGGACATTGCCAAACTTTCCTTCCCACCAGCTCAGCCTCCCTGTCCCTGCCACAGACCCTCTTCCCATCCCTTCCTGCTTTATCCTCTCTCTTGACCCATAGTCTCTCTTTTTCTTCCCCGTTCATCTAAATCTGCCTGAAACACCAGGAGCCAAACATTCTCCAAGGAGATCAGAACTGGGGACTTGGGTCCTATTACAATCTGTGGTCTTGCCTGTGACCATCTGTCTATGGGAGCTTCATGTCAGTCGATGGATATTTATCAAGGTGTCCTAAAGCCTGACTCTCAGCCAGACATGAGCCTCAGTGTTGAGACACTTGATACTGGTAGGGAAGGAATTAGCACTAGGGCCAGAAAAGTGGTGTCGTCTACATGGATCTGCAGGGGCTGATGAACACTTGAGGCAGGCTTCGTGGAAGGAACCCCAGTCTGGAAGACGAGCCCCACCACTCCCATTTGCCCAGAAGGAAGCCATTCACCATTAACTTCAGTTTTCTACTCTTGAAGTGGGAATAGTAACTTGACTGCTAATTAGACCTGTAGACTGAAAAACAGGACGTGATGTAACAGCACTTCATAACCGGGAAAAAGAACAGTCACTCTCACACCCTGCAGAGGCACAGTGTTCACTGTCCATTTACAGTAGCTAGGAGAAGGTCTATTCTCTTCTTTCCATCTTGGAAAAAAATAGAATCTACTTGATTTGTATGTTGTCCCTGATTCCACGAGGGACATAGTTGTTCACTTCTCCAGACAGGGGCCAGACCAGCTGAGCTCAGGTTCAGCTTTAACTGTGTGATCTCAGTCAGATTACTTTACATCTCTGTGCTGTACTTTTCTCAACCGTAAAACAGTTAGCGTTAGTCGCTCTGAAAGGCAGCAGAATGAAAACGTGTGTCTGTGGCTGTGCCTGGCGCAGTTATCTTTCCTGTCCCTGTCTGCACTGGTGCCAGGTGAGTATCCTGGTAAAACACCAAGGTGCAGTGTACAGCTGTTAGATGGGCTTTTGTTCATGGCTATATGTATACAGCCTGGCAAAAAAAAAAAAAAGGGACTCAATAAATATGTGTTGAAAGGGCCAGAGATTTAGCTCGGTGGTTCTGGCACCTGTCTTGTAAGCACCAAGGTCCTGAGTTCAATCCCTGAAAACCAGTTGATTTATGCCCACCAGCAATCAATACCACATACCACAGTGCCGGGCCTGGTGACTCACGCCTGTAATCCCAGCACTTGGGAAGCAGAGGCAGGAGGAATGCTGTGAGTTTCAGGCTTGCCTGGGCTACATAGTGAGCTCAGGCTAGCCTGAGCTACAAAGTGAGACGCTGTCTCAAAAACACTAAAAATAAATAAATAAGTAAAAGTGTTGAGGCAATAAATGAATAAGATGTATTCTGTCCTTTCATCTGGTTTTAATGCTGTATCGGGAGAGCTCGAGATGCATCTGGCTCAGGTACTGACTTTTTGTGACTTCAAGTTTACTCCTGAGCATCTCAGAGTTTCATTTCTCCAGTCACTTGCTCTGGAATCCAAGAGTCCTGCTTGACACCCCACTTCCTACCTGCAGCCCTCCCCACTGACATCAGTCACCTGTCCAGAGGATCCTCCCCTCTCAATATCTCAGATCAGCCAAGTCAAGCCCCTCACAATCAACCCTTTCTCCTCTGGCTTTGCTTGGTGAACTGGCCTGGTCTTCCTGCGCCAGCCTTAGCAGCCATTCCACCCTCCTGCTGCTTCAGTAAGCCATTAAAAACAGGGGAGAATAGCTCACGTCCATCTTCTGGAGCCCCACGGCTCACAGACTCCTCCTGAGTTCTTCACAGTATTTGAGATGCCCGTATGATCCCCCTGTCCAGCCTGCCTGCAAGGTCCCCTGCAGCTCACTGGGCCCAGTTTCCAGAATGTCCATGCTTTCTCCTGTCTCCACACTTCCCAGAACTTTCCTTGCTTCCCTGTCAGGTGTTCAAAGAAAGTAGATAATGTTGCTCTGTGCTTACACTTTTTTACATGAAAGGCATCATAGTATTACACTTCTGCCACTTGCCTTTAGCATTCAGTGAGATGCCTTGATGGGACAGTCAAATGTAGATAGAGCTGACTCTTCTTTGAGCTCCCACATGCAACCACTCTAACCTGTGCCCAGGTTATTTAGCTGTTCCAGAAGTGGTCCACTCTGGGTAGCTTCCAGTGTCCCCCTGTAAAAGTTGTCATGCAATAAATATTCCTGGGCATGTATAAAAGTCTTTGAAAGATGCAAAGAAGTCCATTTCTGAATGTGCCATTTTTATTCTAAGGAACTCAGTCAACTGTCAGTGCAGTGCCTGAAATGAACAGGACTGTGCCAAGCTCCCCTCCTCTGTCCCTTCAGGGCCCCACTCGCATATTTCATCATAGTTCATCTTTCAAACTGCTACAGGCTCTTCTCAAGAGAAATTTGGACAAAGGCAGCTTTCTCCGAAATGTTGTATGCCTGAGTGGACTATAAAGTGGGGTCATTGTGAAAGTGAGGTCACAAATTCAGACATCAAACATTTGTCTTAGGAACTTGGGCCAGGAAGACTCCCCACCTGGGAAGATTCGTTCAGCCCAATATTGGAGGGGGATGGGAGGTCCTGGAACAATGGGGTTGGAGTGGGAGGAAGTGAGTGCTACCTCACTGGAGTCTCTGCATTGGCCTCTGCAGGCTGACACCTTCATAATTGAGGCTGCTGACCTGGGTGTCATTTACAAGATCAAGCTCCGCCATGACAACACCAAGTGGTATGCAGACTGGTATGTGGAGAAGGTGGAGATCTGGAACGACACCAATGAGGACGAGTTCCTATTCCTTTGTGGACGTTGGCTGTCCCTGAAGAAAGAGGATGGGCGGTTGGAGAGGCTTTTTTATGAGAAGGTACAGAGAGCAAAGGTCGAGGCTTTGGCTCAGCCATTGCCTGTCAGCATCTTTACAGCAGAAGTCCATGGGGCCAAATGTGCTGGAAGTTTAAAGAACCACGGTCATGCTTTTCTGGACAGGAATACACTGGAGACAGGAGTAGCAACTGCAGCAGCCCCGCTGACTTCTGGGAGATTGCTCTGAGCTCCAAGATGGCCGACGTGGACATTGCCACAGTGACAGGTCCCATGGTTGACTATGTTCAAGAGGGCCCAGGTAAGCTAAGCAAAGGTTTAAAGGAAGAGCAGACATGTGGAGATGCTTTTAAGCTATTTTTGGACAGCCTGTCCATTAGTCTCATAATCATTGATGACTCAGGTCTACTGTTTCGTGTTATATCAAGTTCTCATATGTATTGTCTGTTTTCATCCCCACATCAGCCCTGTGAAGTGAGAGGGCAGAAGGAGAGACCTCGTTATTGAATAGATCAGTAAATGCTAAAGACGTTAAAGTAAAGGATGTAAATGTAGAATAAATGATGTCCCTAATCCACTGTTCTCTACCAGGAAGGAAGCGATGAGAACTCTGCCCTGGGCTTCAGTGTGTCCTTCCTTCACAAGATGATATCATAATTCTCTGGCACACGCATTTCTGAGATAAGGCTGTTTTATATCTATCTATCAAACATTTCAGTGCCTTGCCTTTTATTCAGCTCTCTTAAGCCTAACAGTGTGAAAAGCATGATATTCCTCTCCAGGAGACCATGTGGAGGGTTGTGGGGTCAGGCAGAGAGCCAGTCTATTTACACTTCACCTTGTCACTTTGAGAATAAATGACAGAACTGATAAAAGGTGTTTGTCCTTAGTTAAGTGCTGTGACCAGTTGCATTATCTTTGCAAAGGTAGAAAAAAGGCATGTATAGGTGCAGAAATTGCTGCATTCCAGCCAGGAAGGAATAGTTTGGAAACCTTCCAAAGAGATGCACATTGCATAACAGAAAGCTACTGTGCCAGGGCAGTGTCTTCCAGCCTCGTGAGGAAGATAAGCCAGGAGAAGGGTTTCCAACGTGTGCCAATTAATAACTTCCAATGACAGAGGCCTGGAGTCCAGTAGCCTAAACAGATTCAGAAATGTCCTTTTCTCCTATAGAAAAGTTCAAAGATAGATGGTCTGTGACTAATATAGCAGCTCCAGGGAAGTCAAGGACCTGCACTCCCTTAACTTAGTCATTCCAATAACCTTACAATTAAATAGCCTCCATCGTAAATTCTTCTTATTATTCCAAAATGGCTGCTGGAGTTCCAGCCAACACATTCACATTTCAAACAGAATGAGAAGAAAGGAAAGGGGCAAGTGGTACTGCTTGCAGGAGAGTCAACCCCACTCAGTGATAGCTACTTTCATATTATAAGATCCCTAGCTATAAGAAACATGAATACTGAATGGATAACTAAAACTCCATGCCACACTACCTGAGCAAGCTTTTCATTCTAGCTAGTTTGAGTCAACTGGGAAATGGATTATCCTCTAGACTTTCTTCTACCCTGTTACCTGTAAGTTACACTTTTGCTATTCTTCCTCTGATTCCTACTTTCTCTGAGGCCTCACTCTTGCTTTTTCTCTGAGATTTCATTTCTGCTGACTCTAGTAAGGTTTTCAGGTAACAACCTCTGAACTTGGGTAGAGGCACTCGCCCTTTCCCTCTCTCACCAGGTAGTTCTGGGTTCAAGTAAGATCCCTGGTTTAAGAGCTTGGAAAACTTGACACTCCACACACGTGGTGAAAATAAGCTCTTGGGCCTTCACAGCAGGAGTTATAGACCCCTGGCCCCTGAAGAGTAGACACATCAGTGCACCTGGCAATCTGGGATGTCTCCTCGCTTGTGATCTCTGAGCAGGAGGCTGAGGTTGGCACCTCCAGCAATCATTTCCCATCCACCATTCTGCAGGGCAGCACCCTTGTGCAGCTGGCCACATGGTCTCTTGCAGTTATTCCCTACTATGTGTCGGTCACCACTGGGAAGCACAAGGATGCGGCCACTGACAGCCGGGCCTACGTCATACTGACTGGGGAGGACGATGAGCGCACCAACCGCATCTGGCTGGACTATCCCCAGGGGAAGAGGGGCTTTGCCTGCAGCTCTGTGGAGGAGTTCTATGTTGGAGGATTGGATGTGGGTGACATCAAGAAAATAGAGGTGCTGTCTCTTGGGGCTCTGTGGTGGTGACTGTCCATAGGAAGGGAAGGAACTGGCCACCGCTTCAGATGGGAAATGGAGGGCAAGCAGGTGGATGACCTGGGGCCCCACAGAGCAGGCCTCCACCAGCAGTGAGCTGAGTGACCTTGCCTTACTCACTTGCCCCTCTGCATCCCCATTTCGTGCCCACCCAGTGGGAGCATCCTATGTAATGGCTTGCTATTGCTATGCAACAGATCCTCACCAACTTTGTTAACTGAAAGCAACATCAATGGATGATTGTTCATGGGTCAGGCGTCCACGTGTAACAGCTATGTCCCCTTCTCAAGGCCTTTCTGGAATGAGGCTCAGCTAAACTGCATTGCTGTGAACTTCCCTGACACTCGGGGCCTCTCCCAAGCCCACTGGTCACTGGGAGTTGCAGAGTTGAGGCCTTCAGTTCTGAGAGGCTGCCCGCCACCCCCCACCACGCAGCTGTCCATCTCCAAGACCTAGTGATGTTTGTTCAAGGCTAAGAGACGATTTCTTCAGCTCTGCACTCACCTGGCTCCTTCCCTCTCTGACTTCCAGGCTCCCTTTTAAAGGGCTTAACTGAAAAAGCTTATGTCTGCCTCAAACCATCTCGTGATTGCTCTCAGTAACTGCCCTTGGCACCTTAATAACATCTACCACATCTCCTCCCCTTCATGGGGCCTCCGTCCAGCGGTGCTCATCTGCTGGAAGAAACACTGAGGATCGAGAGGACACGGAGGGGATGCTGGGCAGGGAGGACTTTCTTACCAGCCATGGCCACATCCTCACGGAGCTCCTGTGTCCCCTCGCAGCTGGGCCATGATGGGGCCTCCCCTGAGAGCTGCTGGCTGGTGGAGGAGCTGTGTCTGGCAGTGCCCACCCAGGGCACCAAGTACACACTGCGCTGCAACTGCTGGCTTGCCAAGGACCGAGGAGATGGTGTCACCTCTCGAGTCTTTGACCTTCTGGACGCCATGGTGGTGAACATCGGGAAGAAGGTATGGGGGAACTGGGTGCACATTGCCAGTGGAGTCGCAGGAGGTACATGGGAGGAAGGGAGACAGGAGACGCATCCCCGGACCACGGGTAGAAGCAATAGCCTGGTATACTGGGCTAGGCTCACTTTGTTAGGAGTCAGCCAACTCTGCTTCCTGTTGGTTTGCTGCTATGTGTCCTTGGGAAAGTCACTTGGCCTCTCTGGGCCCTGCTCTTCTTATACCACATGGCAATAGGTCCTATCTTGTGTCAGATCTTGGTGAGAACTATAGAGCACACATCATCCATGGAAAGCTTTGGAAAGTGACAACACCACACAGCCATAGGGGTCATTGTTTTCCCAGGGTGCTCCACTGATAGGACAGCACAAAATAGGGAAAGTTAGCACTCGGAGTTCTCTGAGCCTCTGGCTGTCAAGGCGCAGTGAGTGTTTCCACACAAGACCCTTCTTACCTGGAGGAGTCAGTGAGACAGGAGTTCTGAGCACTGTGCTCCACATACCTACTGAGCCCCAGGACAGGTTGTGTGAGCTCACAGGTGAGAGTTGGGCAGGAAATAGGACACACTGCCAGCTGTTGGCCAGGACCTCTGCCACCCAACCTTTGGGCTTCTGTTTCTCTCATCAGTTGTGGGATCAACAGATGGCCCCACTCTTCCCTCTGTCTTTAAATCCATACCAGCGGGCTCAGTGCCTCAAAGGCTGGACCTGCCTGCGTGGGCACCGCAGAAAGGCTGTGCTGTTCCGGACACAAGCTCCTCTGGGGAAGAGTGTGCGTGCTGCCCCCACCCTCATCCCACAGAGAGGGCAGCTCAGCTCTGCTGCATAGACAGCCTCCCCCCACAGCCGTCTCCTTCTACAGGGAGGCAAAGGTGTGGTGAGCTCCCCTCATGACAGGCCTCTGACCCACTTCCAGCCTGAGCACCACCCCAGCCCACACCACACCCTCCCAGGGCAGCGGCATCTCCTCCAGCCGTGCGGGCCCAGGAGATCCACCCCCAGCTCCTGCTATTCCTGGAACAAAAGAAGGCAGGTGTGTTGCTTTGGCCTGGACCTCTCCCTGGGACACTCAAGAGCATGCTGGAAGGACAGGAGCCCTGCTTCCCTCTCATTTTGAGAACACACCAACTATATAAAAAGGGATGTTCCCATATAAAGGAGAGAGAGAGATGGACACAGAAAACACGAGCGGGGCCATCACCGCCCAGCCACCAAGACCCTCATTTTATTCTCCTGTTTTGTGTGCCTGTCTGGATAGGGGCACAAACAACCCAGCTCTGGCTGTGCTCCTGGGACCCCTCCTGCCCATCATCCTTGCACTTGCTGGGCGGGTCAGGAGTTTTCTGGTGCTAGATGGAGACTTCAGATGCTGCTAGGGAGGTGCTCACCCTCCAGCCTCCGTGCCAGGGTGCAGCCACTGTGATGACCGCCTGGGGTTCCGGGATCCGGGCTTTCTGGTAGCGGAGACCACACACCCACCTGCAGCCAAGATAGGACATGGCACCTGGTGGACAGAGAGAAGCCCAGTGACGTTCCAAGGATGAAGTCGGACTGGTCCTCCCTCTCTTCCCGGCCTGTAGACTTACTTGCTAAGTCTGTGGCAGGAGCCCCTTGAATCTTAACCCAGTGCCCGCCGCACTAGCAGACCACAGGCCAGGAGCTGGCAGTGGAGGGGAGAGGGGACAGTGGAGCCACTGCCGCTGCTCAAGGCATTGCACGGCAGTCTGAGCACAGGGCACCAACATAAGCTCTCTGGGGCTCTCTCAGCTGTGTCAGGGCTGTGCCCTGCCCTGCAGGGGATGCAGAAGCTGGAGAGGATGACATCTGCCCAGGGTCAGGGCTGGGAGGTGGCAGATCTCGGATTCATGGAGCTCTGGGTGATTCCAAAGCCACTGTCCAGCCACTGTCCGCGGCTAGCATGGAGGGACTGAAAGACTCACGCTCGCTCAGCCATGTTCCCGCTGCATAGCGCCCTCTGCCGGAACTGGACTGTCTAGCGCAGGACTGGGCACAGGGTGGCCTCCAGGAGAACAGGCTTGGCTGGGGCCCTCCAGGCATACACACTGGCTGAGAGGGCTCTTTGCAGAGCTGGGGTGGGGGTGGAAAGTGCAGCTCCTTTCCCGAGGGAGATGGAGGCCTGTTAGGCTAGTTGATGGGAGGGTTTAAGCCCAGAGCCATGTCCTCCTCCTGGCAGGTGCTTTATGAAATGACAGTGTGGACAGGCGATGTGGTCGGCGGCGGCACAGACTCCAACATCTTCATGACCCTCTATGGCATCAACGGGAGCACAGAGGAGGTGCAGCTGGACAAAAAGAAGGCCAGGTACCGGAGGAAGCCCTGCCATCTCCTCATCCAGCCCTCTGGCCTCTGCCTGACTGCCCTCAGCCACACTGGCTCTGTCACACCTGTGGGGCCTTCCCACCACCACTCAACCTGCCTCGTACCTTTCCCTCTCAAAAGCCAGCCCAAACCTCCCGCCTCCGGAGGCCCTCCTTGATCACCATGGTCCATGGCGATTCATTTTATCTTTTGTCTTCCAGACACACAAAGGTGTTCATTGTAAGGTCTGCAGATTAGTTGAAGGTGTTGCATTGTTGTTAGTTTCCTGGTCTGTTTCACTGTGCTCTTGTAATATGCGGACATCAGGGGAGCTAGGCAAAGATACACAGAAGTCTTCTATTTTTGCAACTTTTTGGATATAAAATTATTGCAAAATAAAGCAATCAGTTTTCAACGCAATAAAGACCAATTGAATACCTAATATAGGCCAAATGCTGGCTCATGTAATGGAGAGGGAGTAGGGCCAGAAAAGACAAGGTGCCTGGACCACATGACTCACTTGCTAAGGAAAGCAGCATACCTGTCCTTCCCTCACCTCAGGAGAGCTGTTGTTGTCACTCCCCGTCCACAGGTGAGAAACAGAGGCAGCCTCCAGACCTGTAAGCAGTAGGCACCATGATGATCCCAAGTGCTAAGCTGTGGACTCTTATATCATGGTTAGAAGTGACAGTAAGGCTGACCTCCTGCAGTACATACTATCTGTGCCTGTCACAGACACTCCCACGTGACAGTCCAGGATCTGTGCTGTTTTTCCAAGTATAATCATCAGCGCATCAGCATCCCTAGCCTTTGCCATCTCAGCACAGTGGAGAGACAAGAGCCCAAACTTAGGATTTTAAAACCCAGCAACAGCCACTGCCCATCCAATCACCCATATCCTTCCCCTGGCTAGGCAGTGAGGTTGAAGTTGACTTGTTTTGGAGTCACTTGGCCCTCCTCCTGTGATCTTCTGTTAGGAACACTCACCGAGAATGTCCTGATCCTTCCTAGGAGGTGGCATGAGGATGGTGAGACTGGAGGGGATGGTGACAGTGATGTGACGAAGGGGCTCAGCAACAGGAGGCAGGCGGGGATTTCTCCCCATGGACAGAGCAGTGCATGGAGCGCGAACTTTGTCCCTCCTCCACAGCGCACCTTGAGCTCTAGTGGGAAGTTTTTATCTACTTCCTCTTATCTGCCCTTCTGCTGTGCGCCTCGGGGGACTCTTCCCTGGGCCAACCAGCAGAGGTGATGACCACAACAGTGGCAGCATTTCCTGAATTTGCAGAACTGGCAGTGCTGTTAGTGCTTTTTTTAAAAAAATTGAAATCTTTATTGGTACATTACCTGTACACATCATGATTGCACTCAACAATGAGAATTTGTACCAGTATATGACACAACTTAATTCTCATTTTTTCCCATACCCTTACCTACCCTACCACCCTGGTCCCCTATATACATAAGCTTTGTTTCCTTTCTTTTTGTTACAATCTCATTATTTTTCCTCTTATTATTTACCCCTTCACCCCATTTCACCTAGAGCTTTTTAATATATACAAACTCACAATGGCTCCTGCAGTCTGCACTATCATCTCCACTTTACAATGAAATACCAGAGACACAGAGAGGCGAAATAACTTGCCCAAGGTGACACAGCTAGTAAGTGAGACTATTGGGATTTGAACCCGGGAAGTTGGGGGTATAAATGGAAATTCCATGAGAACAGAGGCTGTTTATTTAGCGTATGGTCTAATAAAGAGTCCAATGCCATATCAGGCATGGCAGGGGCTTCTGAAGCCTGTCAGAAGAGGGCAGATGCTTTCTGGGAAAGCATCATTTGTGCCATGGGGAGGCTGGAAGTACAAGGTAGTAGACCTGGGTCATTCTGTGAGTGTATGAGCAGATTTGCAAGTCTCTGGCTATACCGAGTTGAGAGCAGGGATGACATAAGGAGGCCTAGCAAACACTGACAGTGTCCTAATCATCCTGAGCCAACTGCCACAGATGCTGTGGGGGCTCTATATCATGTGTGGTCTGGCCACTGAGCCTCTGCATATCAGCCCCTTATAGTCACCACCCCTCCAGACAGCTCTAACCTTTACGCCACCCATAATTCATGAATCTTCTGGCTCATTATCTCACACTTGCCTCCACCTTATTTTATAGATGCCCAAGATGTTAAATGCTGGTGGGAGGGATAGGCAGCTCCTCTCCAGTAGTGTCTAAATTCCAAAACACATGCTGGGAATGTTACTCACCATTGTAAACACACCGGTTTCGTAAGTGCATCCAGGCTCCTTGTTCCTTAAAGGGTGTTTTTCTGAATGCAGATTCATTTAAGGAGAGCCAGCATTTCTCAGTCACCCTGGTCTGCAAGTCCAGAGCCCTCCCCCAAGGCGTGCTTGGCTTTATTGTATCCGCATGTGGCCAGATAGCCTCTTGTGTCTTAGGCTTCTTATGACGTGTGTCTGCACCTTACCTGGAGGACTTGGAAAGAAAGGCCCATGGGCAAGTGTCACGGACATGGCTTGTTCCTATACAAGGCAATGCTTTCCTCAAGAAAACTGCGGGACTAGGAAGGAGCACACAGAGAGTGAAGGCACGGCCCACTGGCTGGCCTGCGACCCGATGGTCGGATGCTGCACCCACCTCTGGCCACAGTAGCTCACTAAGCTCCCCTCCCCAGCTGAATGCACAAGTGCACCTGAGTCAGTCATCGTGGAAGGCAGGCCTCTGTCTTGCTACCATCTGAGCCTGGGAATAGTTGGCTGTCACTTTGTAACACTTGCAGTCTCAGCTCCCATTGGCTGTAGCCTGTTTTTAAAATATGCCTTATATCCAAGGAAGCAGAACAATTCCTATTTGAACCGCCTGTTTGGGACCACCTGCACTGCCCCTGGGGCTTATCAGCAGGAGCATCTGGAATCAGTCAGCAGGCAAGCAATCAGTCACCATTGAAGGTCGCTTGTACAGGTGGGACTGTAGGAAGAGCTGGAAGGAATAAAGATAGAGCGTTTCTGCAATGATGAAGTCATTCTGCAGAAAAATAATAATAGCAACAAATGCAACATTACCTTCTATTTGCTACCATTTTCCAGTTGTCAGCAGCACTACCTAAGCTGGGGCTGCCGTGGTCAGTGATGCAGGCTGCACATAGAAAACTGTGAACGACACCTTCCAGAGTTGGACAGTGTGCAGTCTGCCCCTCCGCTCCCTGTGGCCCTGTCACTCACAGAACCTCATTTAAAGCTTTTCAAGGATGAAATTCTTTTTTGCCTCTAGAGCTGATTTTATATCCATCTGGTTTCCACGATGGGTTTTGCGAAATCACAGATTTCGAGTCAGTCTCCTCAGACTGCAGATGAGGAGACTCCCTTTAGAAAGGGGGGAACGTTCACAGTGACTTTCAGAGTGAGATTAGAACCCAGATCTGGTAGCTTCTGGCTCAGGGCCATTTTTACCAGCCTACCCCCTGTCCCCTTAGAATGCATCTGAGGGCGAGATGGGCTGCTGGGGGGGTGCCAGGGGCACACTAGGGTGGAGAGGAGGCCTTGTCGTCTCATCTTGTAGCACATCCTGCTCTGGGTGTGGCAGCTTCCCTGTCTCATGCTCTTGCTCCTGGCCCCAGGTTCGAGCGGGAGCAGAACGATACCTTCATCATGGAGATCTTGGACATCGCCCCGTTCACCAAGATGCGAATCCGCATCGACGGCCTGGGTAGCCGGCCCGAGTGGTTCCTGGAGAGGGTGAGTGTCCGGGCCACAACCCCTCTCCTCCCTGCTCTACTGGGCTATCAGTGGCTGGCCTGTTACAGAGCCAGAGCGCTGAGAGCTGGGACAATGAGGCTCTCACAGTGGGTGGAAGATGGGGGTCCAGGCCCTGTGCTGCCCCGGGTCAGTGGCTGCCTCTCCTCTGACCTCTGCCACAGGAGGAGCCTGAGGCTGGCCACCCACATCCCAGCTGGGACCCTGGTCTGTGGGCGCTCAGTGCTGGGGTACCAAGACCACCACCATAGCACCCTGGAAGTTCTCAATCCCGTCTCTACTGCCCTCCCCTGGTCCTGTGTGCCACAGACTTAGTTTCTCCCAAGGAAAGCAGGCAGCTGTACCTTCTTGAACCCACCTTCTAGGTTCTGCTGGCCTCTCACAGCCTCATGGGGCCTTGGGCGCCAGGATCTCCAAAGGGGAGCACTAACGCTCAGTGCCCTAGAGCAGAGATGAGGCTCCTCAAAACATGGGCAAAGCGGAGTGTGTTTTGATGGACACTAACATGATACAAGGGGTCCACTGTGCTCTCTGTGTGATGGGACATGGCCACCAAGAGGATCCTGGCCTACAACCCCCAACACAGCAAAGACAAGGACTAATGACAAAGATGAATATGCTGTACACACAGCCTGGATGTCACATGAGCCCTGAGCTGACATGTGCAGTGCTGGTATCAGGCTGCCTTCCTTAGACAGTTGTGTCCTGGGGCTGCCATGCCGAAGGACCACAGGCTGGGGACTTGGGACAGCAGGCCTTCGTTGTCTCCTAGTTCTGGGGCTGTAAGTCCAAGATCAAGGTGTCAGCAGGGCCACTCCCTCGGGAGGCACGGGGAAGGGTCCTCTCCGGCCCTCAGCACCTGGGCAGTGGCACGTGGCACCAGCCTTCCGAGGGCACTCTTCCGGGTCCACATCTCCCCTCTGGTACAGCATAACAACACGGGCACTACTACACTAAGGGCCTCTCTACTGACCTCATCTGGGTAATTACACCTGTGACAACCATTCTCTAAATAAGGCCACATTCTGGAGGACCGAGGACTAGGACTCCAGCAGGACACATGGTATGGGTGAGGAACACGGTTCCACCCATAACATGAAGTCATCGCTCGCCTGTCTGGGTCAGTCTCTCATACCTCATGCATCAAAAACCATCTGTCCTGGGGCCCCTTAGGCTCTTTTTCTCCTGTTCAGATAGTAACAGATTTCTCTGCACTGACAATACGGTGCCATACTGAGGACAATCTGGCAAATGTCGTGAGCTCACTGCTCCCCGGGGTTTGTGGCTGGCAGTGGCTTGGTTAGTCTGTTTTTCTATAGCTCACTCAGCAGACACCTCCATCTTTCAGAGCATTTTCACTCCCCACTTTCTCCAGCTGGAGGAATGGCTAAGCGGCTTTTAGAGCCCGAAGTCTGGACCATCGAGCCCCCTCTAGCCTGGGACCTTTGCTCCCTGGGACACACTCGGGGCTGTACTCCGTGGGGTGATGGGAAAGAGACACGCTGCTGCGTGGGTTCCTCCTCAGATTCTGCTGAAGAACATGAACACCGGAGACCTGACCATGTTCTACTATGGAGACTGGCTGTCCCAGCGCAAGGGCAAGAAGACACTGGTGTGCGAGATGTGTGCCGTCATCGATGAGGAGGAGATGATGGAGTGGACGTCCTATACCGTCACAGTGAAGACCAGCGATGTCCTGGGTGGGTAACCCCCTGGGCCCCCTCTGTCCTCCACCCTCAAATTCTAGCTCCTGTGAAGGCATTTCTTCTCAGGTGGCCATCTGAAAGCTGCTTGGTCCATAATGTGTCATGTGCGTCCCCCCAGGGACCAGTCGGGCTCCTTCCCTACGCAACCCCCAGAGAAGCGAGGGAGGAAGTTTTGGGGCATCTCATCTGCATTTTTAGAAAGGTGGAAGGGCTTGAGCCAGAGCACTTTGTCTTTCTGCTGCTGCCAGTCAACCCTCACCCGGGGCTGTGCATTTGGGGATCCTTGGGGTCCTTCCTATACCTAGGTGCTGGTCTGGAGTCTGAGGACAGAGATGTGGCTGTCACAGAACCTTGTGGGTCTGACATTTGGGAAATTCAAAGCTGAGCAGCCTGGCTGTGACAGGTTCCAACCCAGGGTCCTACCTGAGAGCTCAGAGCAGGACAAGAGTGAGTCTTATGGGGACTGTCCAGAGGTAATGCCAGAAAGACAAACAGAAGCCACTTAGGCAGAGGAAAGGTTTGTATACAAATCCAGGGGGAGGAATAAAAAGCCAGTGTCAGAGACAGGAGCTCAGAGGAAACCCATTTTTGTGTTGCCACCAAGGCAATGCCTACTACCTACCTTCCCTTATGCCAGTGCTTCTAAGGGGCATTGAAGGAACCTGACATGCTCATCCTGGGGATAAGTGACTAGTGAAGGATTATCTTGTTAACCGTGGTAGCTTATGATTTTAACAGAAGCATTTAACCAAAGAAATGAAGATCTTGCGATAGATTCTCAGGCATAAACAGTGAACCAGTAAATCTAGTAAAATGTGCTTTCGTCTTCTCCCTTCTCCTTTTCTCCTCACGATAGAGCCTTCGTTCTTCGGTTCCAAGTCCAAACCCCCATATTTTCATGCCTTTCTATCCCTCACAGTGTGATCTCAGAGAATAATTGCTTACTTCACTGATAATTCATGAGTGTGTGTCAAACAAGCCTCTCAGGTTCTCCTCTTCCAACACCCTTTGCATTTATTTATTTATTGGTACCAGGAATTGAACTCAGGACATTTGCACTGAGCTACATCTTTTGTCATTTTTTAAGATCTCGAGACAAGGTCTTGCTAAATCACTAAGCTACTGAGGTTGGGCTCACACTTTCCTGCCTCATCCTTCTGATTAGCTGGGATTATAGGAACACACTACCACACTGGGTGACACTGGCTTTGTAGCTGGAGACTATACACACCTCTGTTTGGCTTAATCAAATGACATGAAACTCTAGAGAAGAGTGTCAACCAGAGGTGGCCTTGGAGGAAGACAGACCTTTATGTTCTTCCTGAACCCAGGTTGTGAGGAGAAAACCTGTGTTTTTGACTGTATAGACTGTACAGCATGCATGGCAAGCCTTTTTAGTTTGGGAGCTTTTTTCACAGAAACAAATGCATTTTTGTGCTAAAACATTCACGCTTTTATGACTGTAGTTAGGCCAACAGCATTTGGAAGGCACAGAGAGAAGGTGTATCACAGAACTGGAAACGTGTCCTGCCCCAGGACTCTCAGTCCTGTGCGATGTCTCTTCTGGCCCATCGCCTCTGCACATGGCACCTCTGTCCCCTGGCTCCTCCAATGGCTCAGACCCAGAGCAGAGCCAGGGGCTGGGTGTCTGAGACTGGCCCTCACAGACTTCTCTTGTGTATCCTAGGCGCAGGCACTGATGCCAACGTGTTCATCATCATCTTTGGGGAGAACGGGGACAGCGGGACCCTGGCCCTGAAGCAATCAGCCAACTGGAACAAGTTTGAGCGGAACAACACAGACACATTCAATTTCTCGGACATGCTGAGCCTCGGCCACCTCTGCAAGCTGAGGATCTGGCATGACAACAAAGGTAGCTCCTGCTGCTGACTGAGGGCCTGGGAAGGCATCCCTTGGCTCTCCAGGGGGTGTCCTTGCCTCTCAGGCAGCATGGTGACTTACCCACTCCAGATCCAAGCAGCTCCAAACAGTGGATTGTCGCCATTTTAACAATGTGACCAGTTAGAGCTAAGGCTTCTGGGCAGATTAGGGGCATGAAGCTGGGCTCTTCCTGGTTTCTCCTGGGCAAGTCATGCTCTTTGGTTTTTTTGTGATATCACAGAATAAATTCTCCTTACCTCAGGGGTAAAAATTACGGAAAAAGAGCTGATCTGGGATGGAGCACTCACCTAGCATGTGTGAGGACCTGGGTTCAATCCCCAGCACTGAAAAGAGGAAAAGGAGGAGAGGAAAGGAGGGAGGAGGAAAGGAAAAAAAAGAAAGAAAGGAAACAAAAAATAAAAAGAACTATCTTCCCCAATTCACTTCACATGAATTTCTAGAGAGGATTATGCTTGTTTGTTTACAACAATAAGCCTCAAAATGACAAAATTCATTTATAACATATCAAACAGGATAGAAACCAAGTGAGAAATCCATTTTTGAACTTCAAAGTACAGAAGGAATACTTTGTCATATCTGTAACTGTGGTGATGTTCATGCTGTCAGCATTTCTTTGATTGGCACTGAGCAGTCTTCAGCCCTCCCTTCTCAGGATTTCAGCCAGGAAGTTCTGTTTGATGTAGGAGAGTTGAGTGGTTGGTTCATTGTGAACCAAGTTTCGCTTCTGTGATGTAGCTGCTTTCCTAATTTCTCACTCGCCCTGTGCTGAAGCAGCCTCTGCCCTGCTATTGGCTCCATGTTCTCCTTTGGCCTCAAGAGCTGTCCCAATGCTGCCTTTGCCCTCACTTCTTCCAGATCCCTCTGCTGACGAGATCCAACTCCAGTGGGCAACCACTTCCCTCAAGAGGCTGCATTGTGTTTGCTTTAACATGGGTAAAGTAGTTAAAATGTTTCCCCTAACATTGAATATGCTCAGATTAGACACAGATACAAGAGCCATTCTTCACAGCAATAAAATAATGAATTCTTGCACAGCACTCCAGCTTTCAAATTGCCTGTGCATCTGTTCAGCCTTCCGTACACCAATAGTGTCTTATTGTGCCTGCAACTCTGAAGGTTACAAACATTTGATTTTTAAAAAATACTTTGTGTTTTAACAGAACACAACATCACATTATTATATTATTATCCTGCATCTACAGCCAAAGAGTATGGAGGCCTGGGTTGATTAGAATATCTCAGGGCCACACAGGAAGAAAAAAAGCATAGTCAATGCTAGCTTCAGGTATTCTAGAGCCTGTGCTATGCATGGCCCATCCTGGTAGTCACAGCTGGCACATGTCACCTGCCATCATGCCAAATGCTCACACAGGAAGATGAGAGACAGCACCCCAGTCTGTTTATTGTCAGAGTGAATGGGGAGTGGGGAGTGGCCCTATCCTGGAAGGAAGGGAACTTATCTTCCTCACCTGTCCATTCAAATGGCATCCTGGGTCTATGCAAACAACCATACCTGTAAAAATTCTTAGTTGTCCTTCATGACAAAGAAAACAACACAAAGACCCCTGAGCTTTTCCCCTTCCCTCTGGCTATTCACTGTGATTATCTGAGGACCAGTAGTAGGGTGGCTGGTGGTTGAAATTCTCATTGAACAACACTCATCATATTCATGATTGTCTTGTGCCCCAGAGCATGGTGTGTCTCTGCCAGTGGCACTCAACAGTGGATCATTCAATCAAGACTAGTGTGAATGTACCAAGCCCTGTGTACAGCAGCCTAGTTAGAGGGACCTGATACAGTAGATTAATGGGCCTGAGCAAAAGCATTGGGGTTGGAGCAAAGCGGGGGCTCAACAATGGTTAGCTCTCCAGTCCAGAAAGAACTAAGAAATACCACATCTTTTCATTGTTCTTCTACAGCCTCTACCTGAGAAACCACAGAACAAAAGAAATTACAGTGCTGAGAAGGAAGGAGCAGTATTCTCTGGCAGTCTAAGGGATTCCATCAGGTTCAACCATAGAGTTCAGTGTTCCCAGACACTGTGTCAGTGTTCCCAGACACAGTCAATCAGGCCACAAAAGTGTGCTAGGCAGAATTTCATGTAGGCTGAACCACGCTTGAGTAATTTACAATATATTTCTTTATTCAAGGTGGCTGAGGGTGGCAGAAATGGCTAGGAAGTCTGAGGACATCTATGTTAGAGACCACAATTTCTGAGACATCATTTAACAGTCTTTGGATCCATGGAACTGTCCAGGGTTCTGACTTTTTCTGTGGTTTCTGTTGACCGTAGTACTCTACCCCCTGACCCAAGGTTTTTGCCTTGAGGATTGACTAGTCTCATCCTGGCCTACTACAGACACCTAGATGCTTGATAAGATGGCCCAGATTACTATGTATTCCACCCTCAACTAACACATAGATGGCAGAGGATTCAATATTAGAACTCATCCCTTGAGTCCTGCCTACCTGCAAAGGCTGCCATCTGCAGTTCCATCTTTTCCCATCCTGCACCCCTCTTAATTAAGCCTTTAGCTCCTCGTTGATTGCTTCCAGGGTCACCACACCTTAATGTTTGTCCTCACCTTCCACTTCCAGCTATTTCTCATGAAAGCATTCCAGACTCTTTGGAAGCATTTCTGCTTCCATTCCTTCCTTTCCTTTGTGTATTAGTGAATAAGTTTAAAAAGCCATGCAGTAAAATTTCAGTGGCAAGGGATAATATTTGTTTCAAGTGATGTCTAGGTTTCCTTCTTTCTTGTCACTTTCCTCCTATGGAACATGACCTCTCCTTGGAAGAAATGAACTATCCAGGTTCTTTAGGACTGTAGTCTAACAATCCCCATGATGTTCAATCAGACATCCCTTAGTAAGTCAAGCACAGTTGATTCTCACTATTCACTGTAGTCATGTGCTATAAAGCTGCTATGAATACTGAATTAGTAAATACTAATTTACCAATTTGCTGGTAGAGGAGATGCAGTGTTGGGTTTCTGTGGGCCTCTGATTAAAACAATACATAACCTTTTTATGTGTGTGTCTGTTTAAAGGCATCTTATTTATTTGTTAACACTGAACTCAGAACCAATAGCACTATAACTCATACCTAAAGGGAACTGGCCTAACACATATTTTCTGTGAAAGGTACATCCCAGACTTTTTGCATTTAGAATTACTATGCAGCTTTTGAGCTTGGGGCTAAATGCTATGGTTGGAGGCCATTCTAAACAAAGAAAAAGCACATAAGGTATAAAAATCGTGGTGCTAACTAGACAGAAAAAGGACATATGCTTACAGTATAAGAGCTGAACCAAGAAGGTGACGTTGCCTCGTTTGGCCTCAGCTGGGAACACATGCGCCAGGTGACTCCAAGTTTTCACCACTCTGCATGTGTTTGTGAATGAGTATTCATTTGAGGGTTACAAATAAATTTTAGCAAATAGGAAAATCCACAAATTGGTAACATACAGAGGATTGATCCTATGTGTGGAGCTTTTACTGTCAGTCATTTTATCTAGTTCTGGAGACAGAGCAGTAAGCAGAAGACAGGTTTCCTGTCATCCTGAGAAAGGCTTGTAGCAGAAAAGTACATTTACTAAACAAAGAAGCTAATTTAAATAATTATGAGTCTCTAAGATGGAAGTCCTGGGGTGCTAGACTGTAGACTCAAAGACTTCTCTGAAGAAATGATCTTTAAACTAAGAGTTGAGAAATTAACATGAGAAGATATTCAGTGAAGTGCAGTGACGGCTGTAAGATTGTTAGTGCAGATGCAGTACTGAAACCCCAAGTGGGAGTGAATCCGAGTCCATAGAAAAGAGTGACTTACGGAAAAAAGAGTGACCCAGAGCACACACCCAACAATTCCAGCATGTAAGGTTAGACAGTGAAAGAGAAGAGGGAGAGGAGAATTATCTCTGCATTGATAATTCCAAACTGAAATGTGTTTGGGGAGGAGGAACTCTTATGTGACTGTAATGCCAAGAATTGTTCACTGGTCATGGAATCCTGAGATGTGGTATATAGTTTCCCAACTCTACAATTTCCTGGATATAAATTTAGCAGAGGAAACAAGCCACATATTTTTGCAAATAGAAAAGCTAGTCAAAATATTTAAAATGATGATTTCTTCCTAGAAAGTTCTTAAAGTTCCTTGATGAGAAATTTTGTTACATACCTAATGATTCAAGTCACTATCATAGAGAGGAGGGGGAGATGAATGACCTTTGTCATTCATGGATGAGCTCATATCAGACAAAGGTACACACACACACACACACACACACACACACACACACACACACACAATCTGGGAACCTTTCTCGCTTAGCCTTACCTTCTCAGCTTCCTGGTCCTTCTGATAATATAGAATTGCTTTTTGACCCCTAATATTCCAATCCTTCCAGGGAATGGAAAAATACCTTTGAGCAATACGGACTCTCTAAGATCAACTACTTCCCTTCAAAAGGTTTTCTTTTATTCGTTCTCTTCTCTTTAACAGCTACATTAACTTTGAAGCCAGTCTTTATTTAAATTTCACCCTGCATGAAATCACACATCTTTTAGCCAAGCTAACAGTTATTCATAACTTGATACCCAAGAGATAAATGTCCTTCTACAGTTCTTTTTGTATGCTAAATTCTTGTGTACTCTTAAACATCCAGGCTTCCTGCTACCTTCTTCAAAACCTTCTTGATTACCCCAAATGAGGTTAGATGCTTCCTATTTGTACTCCTAACATTTTTGGTTCATATCTTTGGTTATAGCATTTATAATGATGAAATATTATCTTACCCATTACAATGGGCAGACTTTGACTGTCTCAAGGGTTGAGACTTACTTGATTGACATATGTAGATCCAGTGCCCTGTACATTGTAAGTCTTTAATGATAATGTGAGTGAATTAATCTGATGCCAAACATTAGCTCATAGCAGCTTCTGCATCATAAATGAACAGTTTCAGAATTTCCTGGAATTTCACAGAGATCTCTTTCTAGGTGTTTAAGTGGTCTCCAGATATAGCACATCATCTCTGATGCTCTTAGAGCATGCCTAATTCTCCAACAGTAGGCAAACAATCCTCCTTATCCTCAAATTCTTGCCTATGCAGAATCTCAAAATTTGATCATATTTGGAAATGGGGTCTTGGCATACAGAATTAGTGAAGGGTACCGAAATGAAATAAGTTGTCCTGGATTTAGGGTGGGTCCTAAATTCAAAGATGACTTGTGTCCTTATAAGAAAGTGAGAGAAATGCAGAGGTGGAGAATGGCGATCTAGTGAAAGGGTCAGAGATTAGAGGGCAGACAACAGTTACCAGCTCAGAAAAACCAGGGATTGCTGCAGATCTCAAAGTCAGGAAGAGAATTCTTCTCTGGGGCACCAAGGGAGAGAATAGCCCTTCTGACATCTTAATCCCAAACTTCTTGATCTCAGGCTCTGGAACTATAAGGTCCTTTTGCTTTAAGCTGCCACATATGTGGCAATTTATAGCCACCCTGGGAAAATATTACATCAAGAAAGAACTTTCTGGAGAGTGCTATAGACTTGTCTGGGGTCTCTATTCAGTTGTGTCTCTGCAGAAAAGAATGTACTTCAGGATTCATTGCTGGGTGGGAAGATACTCAAAGCCACTTTACCAAGGTAGAACTCACAAGATCAGAATGCAGTTCTGTCAGAAAGTCCAGTGTCAGTGAGGTTAAGTACAGGAGCTTCAAGCACAATGAGGCTGGTGGCCCGGAGTCATGATACTCAAGGCAGTGTCAATTAATGATCCGTTTGGCAAACATGCAGCTCCCAGCTCTCACAGCTGGCCTCTCCATAGCCCTGAAAGGATTTTGGTGGTAACTGGGACATAGAAACAAACTATTTTAGTCATGAAAAAAGAAAAAACCTAGAACTAATTGACATCGTAGACTAGCTTCTGATCCCACTCTGGACTTTCAATTTAATGCCAGCCACTAGGACGTGGTCTTGTGGCCTGACTCCCACAGTGCATCCTGCCATGGTTGTATATCTCTGCCTCTGAGCAGAAGCCCTCTTATGTGCCCCCCACTGAACATTCTTCTCATTGCCCTGCCTTACATCCTTTCCTTGAATAATCAGTGTATGTGCAACTACCTTCTCACTCTTTCACTATCAACTCGACAGATACCATTGTTGTTCGTTGCATCATTGTTCATTGTTCTTTCCTTGATGCTTATCACAGCCTGCATTATAAAAGGAATTTAATATACTTTAATAGAATGTAATTGCTCTCCTGTTTCATGGATTCTTTCCGTCCTTTCATCCCTTAGTCATAGGGAACTCTGTTTTCTCCAGAATCAGAGTCCTTCTAAGTGTTAGTGTTTACAAAAATCAAGTTCTGGTCACAAAGTCCAGACACATGACTGAGTCTTCTGATTCCAGCTGCATTTTCTCCATGATGGTGACTGTGCATAAATCTGGACTGTCTCAGTTTTCAGGATACATCTTTCTATTGTACTCTAAAACCTGACAACCAATTAGCCAAATATTTCTATCCCATCCCAGTCAAAACCATGAAAGAAGAGGGAGGCTTGCAGCATCATGGACAGCTCTAAACAACTACAACTGGATAGCTACTTATCATTTAGATGTCAGACTTCCCAAAGGTTAAGACCTCACCCAAACCTTCCTTGGATAGTCAAAGATCATCCAATGACCTTGACCCCATAACAACTCTTCTTTTTTTCTTTTCTTTTTTTTTTTTTTTTTTTTTTGAGACAGGGTCTCAATTTTTTGTATTTCAGGCTGGCCTTGAGTTCAGCCCTGAACTCACAGCAGTCCTCCTGCCTCTGCCTCCCACTTGCTGGGATTATAGGCATGAACCACCATGCCCAGCACAACTCTTGGATTTAAACAAATCTTGAGGCATTAATGTGTCCTCCTTCTCTTGCAGGCAGAGAGCCAGCCTCTTTCTCTCTCTCAGACTTTGGGTCTGAAAGCAAAATGCCATTCGTAGGACCTGAGGGTCCGGAGAGAAAGGGAGATTTCTGTACTTCCTGGAGCCCACATGGTTAAGATAGTGGGATTGTAAGAGGAACATGGAAGTCTAGGTGCTGTGACTCACTTTCTCTTTATAGTAAGTTTCTCTTCCAGGGATGAAAGTTTAAATGTTAATAGAAGCCAAGACTTCTAATACATATTTTTAAACTCTCTATATATCACACTCTTTTCGTGTTTATATTTTTTCGGTTACATTATACTCCCCTTACACAGAAATTTATAAAAACAGATATAGTTTGTTTGAGGGTCTTCCACAAAAAAGTTGATAAGTCCTGAACAAGTACCATGGAAGGAAGGTTACAAATGTCCATTAAAACACAGCAGTCTTCTCTTTCTCTGATTCTGCCCTTCAACTTTTGATTGTTGTTTAACATTCATTTTTCTTAAGTTTAAACACACACAAATGTGAAGTAAATAGTATAATGAACTTCTGCTTCCTGTCACTCAAGTTCAACAACTATCGTGGTTTGTCATATCAGCTTTAACATGTGTTTATTTTTCCCTCTTCTTTTTATTTGCTAGAGAATATGAAAATAAATCCTAAACTTTGTGTCACTCCATCCAAATTATTATATATATTATATAACATATTATATATTATAATTATATATTATATATTATTATATTATATATATTATTATATTATATATAATATTATTATATATTATTATATAAGTATATATAATAAGATATATAATTTAATTAACATTATATATTATTCAATAACTATATAAAATATAATTGTATATAATATATTATATATTGTATAATTTTTATAATGTATAATATAGCCTATATATGTGTATATATGAACATTACATACAAATAAACCTGTGTATCTTAGATAGTATCTTGCTAAGTTGCTCGGGCTAGGCTGAAATTTTCAATCCTCCTGCTTCCGGCTCCCAGAGTGCTAGGATTATAGGCATATGCTTCAGCCCTGGCTATATTTTCCTTTGAAAATGGAAATCTTCTTACAAAAGCATACTTCCATTGTCACACTTAACAATGATTTCCCTGTGGCATTAAATCTTCATTTCATAATAAACTTTTCCCACATGGATGATACATAAATTCCCTTACACTGTGTGAAGTACCCAGGATATATGTTCATCTCATCCATAGTGCACACTGGAGAAATACTGTACACTGATGTAACAGGAAGGAGGCAGGAGCCTCACTCTCACTGACGCCAGCATAGTACAGCATACAGAGAAGGTACCAGTCTGGTTGTTCCACTGTAAATTTCCTTTATGACTCTTTATGGATGGCTTCATCAGTTAGAATTACAAATGTGATTTTATAATTCTGTCATTTTTTATCTACTCACTAGCCAGAATTTTTCTTTAAAAAATATCATCCCTAAGGCTATTTGATTACCGTGAAATATAATTCATAGAGGAAAATCAAGATGAATGATTAATTATCTCTCTTAATTCTAATTACCTAGATAGCTTTAACAATACTGAACACATTACAAGCAGAGTGTTTACTTTTTAATTCATCTTGCTCTTCTTGCTTCCTCTGGTTAAAGTAAAGCTCTGGTAAGATGAAGTTTTTTTTAAACCATGAAGGGAATTGATACATTTCCACTGGAATAATACAAATTCATAGAAATATAAAGGACTCCAGAGATCATCTATTTTAACCCCCACATCAAACAACTGAGGAAACTGAGGCATGAAGATGCTATATTGCATTCAGTTCAGTGGATGTAACAAGACTGGAACCCAGAACTGCCAAGTTCAAGGGTCTCGCCCGGTGGCCTTGGATGATACACCTGTAAAAACGTTCTGGAAGGATCATAGCTGCATTCTTGTCTTCCTCCCCAGGTAGAGCACTATGTTGTCTCTCTTTCTTCAAACTGAGAAGTGATGTGAGTTACCCTGTGGACTGTTGGCTGTTTTACAGAAAGGAGCCATTCAGTGAAGTGAATCTTTCTATTGAAGAATTCTTGGGCTGAGGATTTAGCTCAGTGGTTCCAGTGCCTGTCTTGCAAGCACAAGGGCCCGGGTTCAATCCCCAGTAACCATATACCATACTTGGGCATGAAGACTCACACCCAGCAGCAATCAGTACCACATACCACAGTGCCGGGGGTGGTGGCTCACGCCTGTAATCCCAGCAATTGGGAGGCAGAGGCAGGAGGATTGCTGTGATGTGAGTTTGAGGCTGAGCTCACGGCCAGCCTGAACTACAAAGCAAGACTCTATAATAATAATAATAATAATAATAATAATAATAATAATAATTCTTGATAGTTTGCACTGGAATAAAGAACGGACAGTTCACTTTTGAAACTAAAAATAATTTGTCACTTCTGCATCTATTGAATTCTAAGTCCAGAACCCTGTACTATAATTAAGAAGTCATCAGACATGATTCTGTAAAATGTAACTGGAAAAATCAGGCATCCATATAAAAGATAGTCATAAGAGAATTAGGACACAGTTCCTGTCACAATAGCAAAGACTTCCTAAGATCATCATGCTCATGGCCAAGAGGTTGGGCAGGCAAAGAAAAGCATTGTCCTCAGAGGAGGGAGAGCTAGTTGTCCTGCAGACAGGCAGGTATCTGGGACTGGACAATAGAATGAAGCCATCAGGAGGAGGGAGAAAATGCCAGAGAAGTGCCCAGTGAACCCATCTCACTGGGATAAAAGATGTATTTTGTTGTTGTTGTTGTTGTTTTGTACCAGAGATTGAACTCAGGACCTGTGCTTGTGGGGCAGGTGTGGCACCGCTGAGCTAAATCCCCAGCCCAAGAGACTTACTTTTAAAAGGCCCCAAACACAAAGCCCTTTATTCTATTAGATGTGGAAAGCCACTGAGAAGCCACTGGTAGGAGGTGGGCATACAGAAGACTCAGGGCATCCAGCTGCCACCCTTCTCCCATGTAAGGTCTACCATCTTCTATTCGGGGAAGACTGGGACCCCCCCCCCTTATTCAGAGTTTCTAACCCTTGTGAAAGTTAACTATGGAACTTTGGGATAAAATAAGTCCACCTGCAAAGGCTGTTTCTCCTGGCTTGTATCTTCCCCTCCACACTAAACCTCTAACCCCAGTGACATTTTTCCTTGTTTTTCCCTTTTTAGTCCTATTGAGTACGCATGCAGTCAATAAACACTTATTGGACAATATGCCAACTACAATCTGCAGCCCTGGAATACAGTAGTAGATAGATCAGGTGAGCCTCCTGTCCATGGGACTTACAACCCAACAGAAAGACACAGACAACATAATATATGAGCAAATAAAAACAAAATTATTTCAGATTGTCAAGTGGGTGGGTATACGATGGTTGATGGCAAGTCACTGAGCACAAGTAAATGCCTACAAATCAAGGGCTTTCCCAGAGACAGGACACTGATCTGACACCTCAGCAGTGAGACAGTGTTGGCATTCTGAGCCTGGGGAGCATCACTCCAGACAGACAGAACAGTAAATGTGAAGTTCCCCAAGCAAGAATGGGCTTCGTGTGTCAGGCAAAAGATGAAATTCAATGTAGGTGGAATATAGTCAGGGAAGCTGTTACTAGTCTGGAATGAAATCAGAGGGGCGGAAAGGGATTAGAACATGTCACTCCACATAGCTGTTGGTTCGCAGGTTGTATTTGATTTTGAGAGTGACGAGAAGCCACTGGAGGGTTTTATATGGAGAAATGACGAAATGTGAATGATGACTTTTAAAGACCACTATGATGCACACAGAAAGATATTGAATACTGAGCTGTGTGTGGGAGCAAAAGTGTGAGAATAACTACTTAGCTATTGAGAGGGTCAAGGTAAATGATTGCTGATACATATGTACAAGGCAATACCCAGCAGTTGTGGTGAAGAACGGCAGAGATCTGCATTCTGGTGTGGGCTGTCTGTGAGTGAGAAGTTGAGCTGCTAAACAGTGCGGAGGAGAGGTAGAGTAAAACCCTAGAAGAGAAGACGTTGTGTAAAAATGCATCTGAAGACTTGGTTTCAGAAACGTTCCTCACTAATCTTCAAGATCAGGCTAGTACTGGCTATGCAGTTAGCCATGTAGTAACTGTGGCCTTGCCTACATTCCTGATGTTTTCACCAAGAAAGCCACAGGCCATCAGTCTGCCTGCCTGATGGGTGGTTAGTGTACTGACTTGTGGGGAGGACGGTCAGTCACACCCAGCATTTCCTAAACAGGGCAAGTAACCCTCCGGTGAACATGAAGGTGAATATTAAGCTTCCCTCCCACTAAAGGAACTGGGGTTAACCTGATACTTTCCATGGAAGGAATTCCTTTGCTGAATTTTCTAACTGGAAAAGAGAACTGGGACAGTACGAAACAACAAGTTCTTGGGGTAAAGGAGGGAGGAGGGATAAACATTCTCTTCTACTGCAACATCTCCCAGGAGGGCCAAGAGTGCATCTTCTTTTTTCTGCTTTCCGCTTCATGTGACTCTTCCTGTGTTCCACCCCTTATGTCCTTTGAGCAAAAGGCTTCCATCGGTCTCATCTGCCTCCTTTCCAGATGGGATGCCCAAAGCTTGCTAAGTACTTTCATGGGTTTCAGAATACATCTCAGGAAGTAGTCAATTTGCAAACTTACAGATGGGACTGGTACAATATAGAAAAGTAAAAGAGATTTATTGGGTTCAGAAAATAAGTTTGTAGTTGAAATAACTCATCACTGTTTTAACTCAACAGAAATGTTTTAAAGTTTAACTTGTTTCCGCACTTGCTGTTTCCCCCTTCAGTGAAGATGTATGTTTACAAAAACATAAGAGGTGTTTTCAAAATCTAGATCGATGCCAGCATGCATCCTCTGCCCGTGAATCTTGACATCTGCCCCTGGCACTCTCACAGCTCTGGAAACTCCAGCCTCCACTGTGTATTGATGAATTCTAGAAGCCTTCTCCCTGGTGAAATTTCCATATATAATTACAGCACAGTTTCTCATGGCCATGGAGTCTTAAATCCCTTGCACAAACTCTTGCAGTTATGAACCCCAAGTTAAAGATTTTGCCCAGAGAATTTTTTCTTCCAAGCTGGAAGACTCCTTAGAGATCCCTTAAACCAATCCAGTCCTTCATCAACAAGTACACCAAGGACAGAAAATTTAACTAAGAAGGCACAGCCTGTGGTTCTTGGAGAGGGAGGCCTAGTGAAAGAGAGAAGGCACCTGCAGCCCCAGACCTCAGTGATGTCTTCCCACAGGGCTATTTCCTGGCTGGCACCTGAGCTATGTGGATGTGAAGGACAACTCTCGAGACGAGACCTTCCGCTTCCAGTGTGACCGTTGGCTCTCCAAGAGTGAGGGTGACAGGCAGACAGTACGTGACATTGCATGTGCCAACAATGAGATCCGAGAGGAGCTGGAGGAGACCAGTGAGTAGAAACTATGTGGGCCCAGCTGCCTCATGATGCCTGGGCTGATCTTCAAGTTGGAGGAGGTGGTTTGGGAGGAGGTGGACAGTGTTGTGACAATGAGAAGACATGGCCCGGCCGGAGGGGAGTCAGAAGCTCGATGAGGGAGGCTTTATGGGCGATGCCTTAGGAAAGACCTCAGTGTTGCTCTGTGAGTCTGGAACTGTGAAAACACTGGTGACAACTCATGGCCTTGAATAACAGGAACTAATTAGGTAGCAGGAAGCTCACTGGGGACAAGCTCACCCTGACCTGCAGGCTGTGCAGGGCTGTGCAGTTCTGTGTGAAATCCTCCTTGGTTTATTTTTATAACATGAACTAAATTCAATTGATGCCTGTGGAAATAGCTGCTGAATTCTTCCCAGAAACAGAACACAATAGGAGCAAGCATCTCCACTGGCCATTCCCTCTGTTCTTTCTTCAGGGGATATGTAAAGGGAAAGAGCAATTGATCTCTAAGGTGGGTGGCCATCAAGGTCTAGGGAAGTGTGTTCTTAATACATTTGCCACAGTCTGGGCTCAGCCATCTGGAAGAAGGCTCACCAAAGGCAGAACCAATGCAAAGACGACATTTTTTCCAACCTTAATTATTGAAGCAACACTGGCTGAACCAAGAAGTGAGCTCCCCAGATCTGAGTGTCTCAGCACAACAGAATTTCTTCCTCACTTCTATATTATGTAGTCCAATGTGAGTGTTTAGTGAGAGGTCTTCCATGATGTGATTTAAGGACAAAAATTCTTTCCATCTAACTATCTGCCCTTTCAAGCATGTGGCTTCCATGTTTCTTACAGAAGGAAAGAGGTCCTGGAGAAGGTCTCTCCTGCCATCTTAACACAGTACTTAATTCTATTGGTGAATACTTAGTCACGTGGCTCCAACAGATACAAGAGCACCTGAGAGCTTTAGTCCCTGGCTGCCAGCCTCTTGTTCTGAACTAACTTCTACCAGGGAGAGAAAATGTGCATGGTTGCTGGAAAGACACTTACCTATCTCTGCCAGATCATCCAAACTGCCCAATGATGGAAGTAGCAGTCCTGAGAGGTAGCAAGCCCTGAGTCCCTAGGACCATAGAAATCAGTGCTGGCCACACATCTGTCCAATTTTCTGTAGGGGAATTCCTGCCCTAAATCAGAGGATGGACCCTCAGCTTCATCACTGTACTTCCTAAGGAACCACTGGGTTCCATTTTACTGTGAATGCCATGAGTGATGCACACACTTTAACACCACTAGTATGTTATACTAACCTTCACATATGCATTAGTCTCTCTGTTTATCCAACTCCCCCACAGATCAAGGCCCGCCTCACTTGTGTGAATCGCCCTTGCAGTGCTGTTAGGTTCGAGGCTTAATAAATGCTTAGTGTGCCGATGCCCAGTGAGTAGAAGAAGACATGGTCCTTTTCCTCAGAGCCTCACAATACAATGAGAGCGAGAATCTCCCACCCTCCCTCACACAATATCCAGGAAGAGCAATGGAGGCTCCTTTGACCACTGATGTTACAATGAAGAGAGATTTGCAAGGCTTGGAGCAAAATCGCTGAGTCACTTTCTCAGGTTTCCAAACAGCCAAATAGCTGTTGAGACCCGTGGGATTTAAGCTGGCAGGGAAGCGGCAGAGGGAAGTGTCTGTTCTGGAAGGATGTGTGGATACAATACATAGGCCAGCAGGAGCATCAGCCTACAGAGGCCTGGGTGGGTGTGTCATTGCCACAGGCCTGCAGGGGGCAGCACAGCACATTCTGAGCTGCCCTTGGGAGGATCAGCCACACCTGCATTCTCCTGAGGCTCACCCTGGGGAGTGTCATGGACTTGCTGGAGCCAAACATCCCAACCCACAGCTACTTTTATTTAATTAACTGCAACAAATCCATATGAAAAACCCAGAAGCCATGCCCTATTCTGAGTTCAGGAAACACATGCAAATAAAACAAAGACCCTGCCATTGTGGCACATATCATGTTCACTTGCCCCATGCTTTTGGAGGCCTCAGAATCTTCTGTCTGTTTTCTCACAGCAACCTGTAGCCTTAGTTGAGAATCAGAGTTTCCACTTTTTTATCAGGCCATGGATGACATGAGTAAGAGGACAAGGTGAAAAATACAGTGCTTGACTCTTCCTCCACAATGACCATTGACTCAGTGAGCAACCTGTGCTCTAATCTACATACACATCTTCACTTCCAAGCCCTTCTGAGAATTATCAGAGAATAATTTTCTGGGGTCCGTCTGAACCCCACCTGCACCATGTCCACGCATCCTCTGAGTTCTCTGTGATTAGCATCGAGTTTCCTAGTGTGTCCTGCTTCATCTCCTAGGCGCTGATGAATCATTTCCTTCACAAAACTCAGCAACCACCAAGCTTGCTTTTTTTGTTTGTTTGTTTGTTTTTTTGTTTTTTGAGACACAGTCTTGCTTTGTGGTTCAGGCTGGCCCTGAGCTCAGCCTTCCAACTCACATCACAATCCTCCTGCCTCTGCCTCCCAAGTGCTGGGATTACAGGCCTGAGCCACCACACCCGGCACTGTGGTATGTGGTACTGGTTGCGAGTCTCCACACCCAGTATTGTTATGTGGTTACCGGGGAATCAAACCCGGGCCCTTGTGCTTGCAAGACAGGCGCTGGAACCACTGAGCTAACTCCCCGGCCCACCACCAAGCTTGCTTTGCAGAGCACATCTTAGCTTCTTCCGGGGAAATGAAGGGCACTGGTACAACCCTGGCTCTGGGATGGCTTTAGTCCCTGGACTAGAATCTGTTGCTGCAGGGCTTCTGCCTTCGGCTGACTGTAATCCTGGCTCTTTGTCAAGGCCATGCTCAGATGTGCCGCCTTCCTGAAGCTTCCTCTGTTAGTCCAGTCATTCATTCCTTCACTTAAAAAATATTTGAGGGCCTACGACGTGGCGCTGCTCTGACACTTAGGAATCTATCAGTGAGTGAAAGGATGATCCCTCTTGGCGGAGCTTACATTCAAATAGTAGCAATGAACAAAAATGTAAAAAAAATAAATAAATATTGAATATTTGTATTAATAAATAATACAAGAATAAACAAAAAATGACATAGAATGTTAGACGTTGATAAACACAAGAGCCAATAACAGACAAGGCAGACCAGAAGGGGTTGGATTGCCATTTTAATCACTTTGTTCAAGGTGAACCTCCTGGAGAAGGTGGCCTTTGGGAAGGAGGGGAGGATGCAGAGAGCCAGGCTGACTGGGGGACGCGTGCCCCGCAGAGGGAAGTAGCACGGTGGAGATCTAAGGCAGGAGGATGAGGCAAGAGTCTGGAGAAGACAGGAGAGGAAGTGCTCGCTATTGAGATGGCAGCTAGTAGCTCCTTGCACTCTGCACAGTTCACCCTTTGTCGCTGTTCCCTCAGCACACCTGACGGAATGGCCAGTGTTTACACCTGTGGATGCAGAGTGAGCTGTAGCATCACCACAGTGGGGTCTGTTCCTTGCATTGGGCACCCACTGGACCACGGCTGGGTGGATGAGTGTCCGTGTGGACCCGCAGAGTGGATTGGCAGGGCAGGGAGGCGCTGAGAGGTATACGGAATGTGAGGCATGCAGGATGGGGCAGCAGGCTGCAGTGAGTTCGAGGCTCTCCCAGGGCCCTTTGCCTGCCAGGACTTTCCCGAGCTGAGCTCCCCTCTCCACTTTTCCCTCCTCTCCTCAACATATCATCTCCGTGTTGCGTCGCTGGTGATGTGCCCACCTCCGAGATCCAGGCCCCCGGGTCTCTCCAGAACTCATCCCCACCTACTGCTTCATTCCCAGTGGCTCCCAAATTTGCTAGCAAAAAAAATGACTATTACTATAAATAAAATAGGAAGGCCGCTCTGGCCCTGTACTTGGCAGTTGGACTCGCAGCTCCTGAGTGCACCCTCTCTGATCTTCCTCTCCACTCCCAGGTCCTGGTAAAGGCTTGGGAGAGTGGCTGTTGTGCACCCGGAGGGGGCAGCTACTTCCCCCGCTGACCTCTCCAACCTCCTCCGTTGCAGCCTACGAGATTGTCATAGAAACAGGCAGCGGGGGAGAAACCAGGGAAAACGTCTGGCTCGTCCTGGAGGGCAGGAAGAACCGATCCAAGGAGTTTCTCGTGGAAAATTCTGGCAGACAGCGAGCCTTTAGAAAGTAGGAAGAGGGGTGCCCGTGAGGCGGGGCTTAGGGTGGGTAAGAGGGGGACTCCACTATCTCCCTCCTTGGGGTTTCCTAGAGCTACAAATGGCCCTACTCAGCAAGTACTTATTGAGCACCTGCTGTGTGCTTGTGCCAGTCCTGTGCCTCCCACTGCAAACACGACTCTATGTCCACAGAGCCACAGACCTCACAGCCTCACCTTCTCCAACCACGGGCCACCTGTCCCTGTCTCCTACCTCCAGAACTGACTGTGCAGTCTCCACCTCCCCCTCCACCCACTGCTCCTTTGTCCTTCCACTCGGCCCGTGAGAACAGAATGCCACTGTCAAGTAGCTCATAAGCAATAGTGACTTCTCTCAGTTCTGGAGGCTGGAAGATTGAAGTACCAGCAGTTTCAAAGTCCACTGGAGACCCACCTCCTATTCACGAAGCCCTTCTCATGGTTTCTCACATGACCAAAGGGAAGGGTCCCTTTTTAGGGACAGTAATCCTATGCATAAGGGCCCACCCTCATCACCCGATCGTTTTCCAAGGCACTGACTCAAATACCCATGGCACTGGCGATTACGCTTGAACAGATGAATTTTGGAGGAATGTAAGCCTTCAGTTTAAAGTAACATTTTATTCAAATTTCTTTTCTACCAGGACAAAGTCTGAGTTCCTTACATGCACCACCACAGATCCCACACTGCCAACCTCCCCACATCATTTCCCCCACTGAACCCCAATTTCACCCAGGCTAGCTGTCGCTCCACACCCCACTATGCCCATCCATGACTGACAGTGCAGGTCCCCATCACAGGACACTTCCTTTCTCCTCTGCCTTCTTCCCTTTCTGATCTCACCCCATCCTCAGCTCTGTACCTGTGGTGTCGCCTCCTCCCTACTCCATCCTGCTTAATGATACTATTGTTTATTGCTGGAACCAGGCAGCCATAGAGCTTTTCATTCTGAGTGGTTTGTTCCAAAACTAGGCTGCACCTCCAGGGATGCAGGAATGACACCGGGCCTTGCCTGCTATACTACCCTGGAATGCAGTAGGCTCTCAACAAATGCTTACATTCTTCTGTGGGCACAGACAGTTCACTGAAGACATCTTTGTGTGTTGCAGAGGGACTACAGACACATTTGAGTTTGACAGCGTCTACTTGGGAGACATTGCCTCCATCTGTGTGGGACACTTGGCCAGGGAAGACCGGTTCATCCCCAAGAGAGAGCTGGTCTGGCACGTCAAGACCATCACCATTACCGAGATGGAGTACAACAATGTGTATGTGTGGTGTGGGGCACGGGTGGAGGTGGGAACGTGGGCAAGAGGACAGAGTGTGAACAGGTGGCTCCTTCAAGCCTAAAGGGGCCTGGGGGCCTGCAAGACGAGGTAAGAAGAGGCAGCTGTCCTGTTCTGGAGCTATTTGCTCTACGAATGTGCCAGAGGAAGGGGACCAGACTAGGTGACAGTAAGTGTGTCCAGCCTTTGAGGCCAGAGAGGATACTCTAGATGAATGCAGGAGAAGTCACATGGTGAGAACAGCAGAGCTTGGCCTTGCCTTCCCCTCCCGTCCTTCTCTACTGACACAGAAATACCACCTTGAGGGCTCCTTTGGTGGTCACAGTGAGAGCTTCCCCAAGGAGGCAGCAAGGGACCAGAGAGGAGAGGAACTGCCTAAGGGCGCACACCGAGGATCCCCACGGGGGACTCTGTATTTCTCCTATCAGGGCCTGCTGGAGCCTTGGACCTTTCTGGAGGCTTAGGAGATTTAGTTACCCAGGCAACATAGGCACAGCCAGTAGTTTGTCTAATTAAAACCATTTGATAACCACACTGGAAGCCGCAAAGGGCCCTGAGGCTCTGGAAGATCAGGAAGACTCAGAGAAGCAGCCGGGGATGGTAGGAGGAGGAAGACAAGGCCAAGGCTTGCCTGGAAGAGTGAGCAACTGCTGAGTGTGCCACCACGAGGCCAGCCTGCCCCTGCTGGCTGCAACTTCCTGCCCAGGACCACTGCTGACTCCCCTCCCACCATTTCTCCCCCCGGGGCCTGGCTCTACCCATTCACACAATGGAACCTTCCCTAAGCCCTGCACCCAGGCACAAGCCTCAAGATCAAGCCAATCCCTTCTCTTAGGCTTTGACCTCAGAAGTTCAAGTGTCTCAAAGCAATGGCTGCCCAGGGTCAACCTGTGACCCACATATGGCTCCTCTGACCCAAGCTTCACCTTGGGGAATTGGGCAGGAAAGGGTTCTGACCTTTGTCCTTCTGTCTTAGTCAATTTAGGCTGTCACTGTAGGACAACATAGACTGAATGGCTTGAGCAGTACACACTGATTTTGCACAGCAATGGAGGCTGGAAGACTAAGATTGGTGTGCCAGTGTGCCTAGGTTCCACTGAGGGCGCTCTTGCAGGTTACAGACAGCTTCTTGTGTTTCCACATGGCCTAACAAGGTTTGATGCCTCCTCTTCTCAGTTAGAGTGCTAATCCCATCATGAGGGCCCTACTTGTGACTTCATCTAACCCTAAATGACTCTTTCATTTTTGTGTGTGGTACTGGGGATTGAACTCAGGACCTTGTGATTTCAAGGCAGGCATGTTGTCAGTGAGCTAAATCCCTGGCCCAAATGGTATCTTGTATTTTGTGGGTTTTTTGTTTGTTTATTTGTTTTTTGGCATCAGAGATTGAGCTCATGACCTTGCACTTATGAGGCAGGTCCCAGAACTACTGAGCTAAATCCCCAGCCCCCTAATTGTCCCTTGAAGAGTCCATCTCCAAATGCCATCGCATTGGAAGCTAAGACTCAACATATGGATTTGGAGTGAGGCATGTGAACTTCTCTCCTGGGATGCACCATTATTTGTTGCATTTTAAGGGAGAATCCAGGCTGTGTGCAGTAAATTCTGTAGGAGCTGCTGGGTACAGCTGGAGGGCTGAGACCTGAGAGGTTAGCCTCAAGAGTTAATTACTCTCCCAAAGAGTGAGAGGCAGGTCAGAGCCCCTTGGACTGCCTGGTGCCGCTTCCCTACTAGGGGAGCTTGGCTACTGAAGTTTCACCTCTGCAAATCCCCTAAATAAGCAAATAAAATAACAACATAAAATAGTTATCCCTCAAAGTACCTTTAAACCCACTATAGAGATAGATACAGATGTAGATACAGATACAGATACAGATACAGATACAGGTGCAGATACAGATACAGATACAGATACAGGTGCAGATACAGATACAGATACAGATACAGGTGCAGATACAGATACAGATGAGAGAGATGTTCCAGCACCTTCTGATTCCTTCAGCCTCAGGAGGAAGAAGAAGTAAGGCCCAGCCCTGAGCTTCCCACTCCATAGTCCTGGGTCAAGTTGTGGGATATTTGTACCCTGTAGAAAGAAGCAGCCTCTCCTAAGTGTAACGTCTTTTCCTGCCTATGGTCTGCTTGGGCTGGAGGGGAAGAAAGAGATGTCTCTAGGGAAGAGGCTCTACCTGAAGTGAAGAGGGAGTCCAGGCCCTTGGATGCCGAAGTTGTCACCAGATAGCTCTGAGACTTCAAGCAATCACCCATCATTCTCTTTGTCATCTCTTTGAGTCTCTCCGAGGGGAAAGACAGTGGGAGAGCCAACCTGGGGTGGTCTCAGGAGTCCCAGCCCACCCCTGCCTGTGCAGGTCTTGAATCTGTGGTTTCTGAGAATGAGAATGCCTTCTCTCTCCAGCAATACCACCTTCATCCAGCTGGGGCGTTCCGGGATAGGTCTCCTCCTTGCAGCTCTTGGTGTGGCAGTGTTCTTGGATCCCCTCCGTTCTTCATTATAAATACTCTTAGTCTTGTGCATGCGCATGTCCCAGCTCCTTCCCAGCCACCATCGTGACCACATTTGAACTTCCCTGTGTTACAAGTGAATTTAACCTCAATATCTTCTAAGTACAATAGCCTCAAATTCCTGTCTTCCAGACTGTCCCCTTTCTGAGCCTCATTTTGCAGTATTCTTTTTACCTTTCTCTCCAGTTCTTTATTGTCACTATTGTATTCAGCATTTTGGTGGAAGATCACGTAGAGAGGCCTTAATTTTTAAACCAGAAACATCTGTCTGATTTTTTTTTTTAAGGTTTTTTTTTGAGACAGGGTCTCGCTTTTTGTGGTTCAGGCTGGCACTCAGCTCAGCCTCAAACTCACATCTCAGCAATCCTCCTGCCTCTGCCTCCCAAGTGCTGGGATTACAGGCGTGAGGCAACACGCCCGGCACTGTGGTATGTGGTGCTGATTGCTGCTGGGGTGAGTCTCCACACCCGGTATTGTATGTGGTTACCGGGGAATCGAACCCTTGCGCTTGCAAGACAGGCGCCGGAACCACTGAGCTAACTCCCCAGCCCAACATCTGTCTGATTTTATCTCAATAGTATATCTAATTTGTAATCATTATAAAAGTCCCAGTTATGTAAAAATTAGGTGAAAGAAAGTAAAACTTCCCTAAGGGCCAATCCACAGAGATCGCCACCATGAGCATTGATTGCCCTTTCTCTGGCATTTTTCAAATACTTCAGATATATAATGTTCAAAGAAGTCTGATCACATTATGTATGTTTTTAAGTTGAGATTTAAGTTTCTTTTTCCTCTTCTTTCTTTGCTTTTGCCTCAAGTCTTACTGACTAACCTACCCATCGCCATCTAGGCCCACAACTCCATCAAATCCTTGAGACTCACATTTTTGTCATCCTCTAGTTCTGTCTATTAGAAAACATTTTCTTATATCTACAGCAGGGAATATTCTTTTAACCATTCAAAATACTGAATTAAATAGGTACCAGATGACTTGGAGCACTTCCCAGGAAGTATTGTTGAGCGAGAAAAGCAAGATACAGGAAAACATGCCTTATGTGATGCTGTTTAGTAGAGGGAGAACTGACATCCCCATATGTCCGTGTGTATGTGGGTCCAGGCAGGACTGGATGGAATGAAAGGCTCTTTGGCAATCTGCACTTCTAACTATCACACAGGTTATCTGAGGTAAAGGTGGGTGCTGAAGTAGAAAGGAGGAAACAGAGCTAAGCAAAAAGGAAAAGAAAAAGTGCATTTGAAGAAGTAGATACGTGATCATATGACTTCTGCACTTACAGAAAGCTATGCATATTGGGAAGCGTATGCATAAAGAAGTACATTTTACAAAATTTTTATAACAAAAAATGCAAGCATATCACCCTCCAAGAAATCCTGGTATGAATTGCAAATGCATCAAAAGGGGAAGAGGGATCTCAAAGCAGACAAAGAGTTTCCTGCAAAACATCAATCTTTAGAGCCAGACAGGTTGGAGGTTCTGTGCCATCCTGGGAGGTGATCTTGCTCCTTTAAGCCTTAGTTCCTCCTTCCATGAAATGGAAGCATGATGCAGGGCTCTTGTGGGAGCTAAGGAGAACCAAGAATGCAAAAGCAGGAGATGTAACTCTGCAGTGCCGTGCCTGCTTGGCAAGCACAAGGTCCTGAGTTTGAGTCCTGGTACCAAAGGGGAAAAAAAGCAAAACATTGGCCTTTGGTAAGAGATCAAATTGGTTATTTTCTTCTTTTTTTTTTTTTCCAACTAGGACTGAGTATGTAGCTCAGGGTTAGAGCACACGCTTAAGAATAGTTGACACCCTGGTTCAACCTCTGCACCAAAGGAAAACGAATCATCTAAAATAGTTTGACTTTTGTACTGTTTCACACACCTTGCCGTTGCTACGTTCCCGAAGTCTTCAGCCAGTGCCAGCGCTACTTATTTTCTTTCTTTCTTTCTTTCTTTCTTTCTTTCTTTCTTTCTTTCTTTTTCTTTCCTTCCTTCCTTCCTTCTTTCTTGTTTTTTAACTTTATTTTTTTATTTGTACATACTTTTCATACACATTAATCACATTTGTACCTGGGCATCATATATCTTGATTCTTTTTTTTCCCCACTCCCCTACCCTCCCTTCAGCCCTTTGTCCCTCCTCCATTTAAAAAAAGCCTTGTTTCTATTCTTTTTTCCTTTTCCCTTCCTCCTCTCCCTTCTTCCTCTTCCCATTTGAACATCTTCCTACTTCCCAATATTCGTCCTCCATTATGTTCCTTATTTACCCTTTGAGTTCCTCACACAAGAGAAACAATGTGATACTTAAACTTGTGTGTCCGGTTTATTTCACATAAGATTATGGTCTTGAGGTAGGACTGCTATTTTCAAAGCTGCTAATCTACTAGCAGTATGATGTGGGAAGAAACCTCAGAAAATGTTCCTGCCAAACCTAGGTAGGAGAAGGCCGGTGTTCTCCAAGTAGTGATGTAATGATGGGACCACAGCAGGGTAGGCAATGAGATACTGGGTGGTTTTTCACATGGGCTGATTCTGGGTCTATGTTGAAAATGAGGTCAATGGGTTTTCCTTATAGATTGGATATGGGGTGTGAATGACAAGAAAAGAAGTAGAAAAATGAAGGAACCACAGCAAAGATGAGATGTCACACTCCACACATTTTAAAGCCAATAGTTCCAGCCTCAATATCCTGGGCTGGAATCATGGGAAAGACTCACTTAGGGATGACTAGGCTCTATGGAGGAGGATGTGGCCCTGGTTGGCGTCTCCTGACCACATTTCTCTCTCACCCTCCACCAGGTACTTCTTTAACTGTGACTGCCTCATACCCCTCAAGAGGAAGAGGAAGTACTTCAAGGTGTTTGAGGTCACCAAGACCACAGAGAGCTTCATGAGCAGGATCCAGAGCCTGGTGCCCGTCAAGTATGAGGTCATTGTGACGACGGGCTATGAGCCAGGGGCAGGCACCGATGCCAACGTCTTTGTGACTATTTTTGGGGCCAATGGGGACACGGGCAAGAGAGAGCTGAAGCAGAAAATGCGCAACCTCTTTGAGCGGGGCAGCACTGACCGCTTCTTCCTGGAGACGCTGGAGCTAGGCGAGTTGCGCAAGGTGCGGCTGGAGCACGATGGCAGTGGCTACTACTCTGGTTGGCTGGTGGACAAGGTGGAGGTCACCAACACCAGCTCCGGGGTGGCCACAATCTTCACCTGTGGCAGGTGGCTGGACAAGTCCAGGGGAGATGGACTGACCTGGAGAGACCTCTTCCCTTCGGTGTGAGAGGCGGGGGCTGGCCCACGCCCTCCTGCCTCACTTTGGTTCAGCCTCCCTTTCCTGAACTTCCACGGGCAGCGACCAGGGGCCGGCAGACTACTGAGAACCTCATGACCCTTCAGAGACGATGACTTGTGTGGCTGATTATCTGTTCCCAGTCTGTCGAACCCACAGGAACCATCATCAGCAAGTGTCATAATCTGTGACTGCTTAAAAATATCTTACAACAGTGGCAACCAGGCTGGGATTTACTGCAGGGTATAGATGGCAAATTGGGGCTCCACCCAGGGGACAGAAGTGGGGAAAGAGAGGCCATCAAGATGGTATATTTTAAGCAAAACCTAATTAACACTTTTTCCCCAAAAAAGCTGGGCTAATTAAATTATTATCAGCCACACCCCACAAAGAACAATCAGGAGGAAGTGTTTTGGGAGAGTTACGAGCCTGGTGGAAGTAGATACTTTTTCTGTCACTGTGCAGGGAACACATGGGTGAGGAGCTGCTGGCTAGCCAGGTCTGCGATGAAACAGTTGGGACAGGCACAAGGTGATGGGGTGGCACCTGGAGCACCCCAGTCACTATTAGTGTGAGAGGGGAGGGGTGTTAACCCACAATGCCCGTGGCTTTCTGAGTGCAGATCTGAGTGAAGGCAGAGGCGATAAGGGACAAAGCAAACACATGGTCTCTGCCCTCAAACAGACATGACCTTGTTGGAGAAACAGCAGGAGAAGCACACACTTGTTCATCTACAAGGATACACACACATGCACATACACATATGCACCTGCATGTGTGTATAAACACACGGACCCATGGGCATACACATATGCACACATGTTCTCCCTGACCAATAGTCACAGACCCAGAAAAAACTCCGTCCCTAACTTCTGATTTCCGGAGGCAGCAAGGCAGCAGGAAGGAGAGTAATGTGGGAAATCTCTATCCAGGGCAGCACCAATTCCAGCTCCCGCAGCCCTGCAGTGTCCCCTGAGTCCTCTACCCTGGGACAATCCACATTCTCAATGAGGCTTTGTGACTCGGGGTGGTGGGGGGAGTCCAGGGACAAACTGTCTGGGCCTGCACTCCAGCTCTCTTCTGAGCAGCCCTGAGACGGTGGGTACATTAGTTCATTGCTAAAAGTAATGGCTCTGCATGTCAGTAGGCAATAGAAAATCTAACAAACACTTGAAGTCACAAAATCTGTTTCCAGTCTATAATTCAATGTCCAGGGCAAATAGAAAGACCAAAACATCAAACTAAATGAGTCTCCTTCCAGTCTACAGCTCAGCGCTGCAGGGAAAAATGGCTGAGAGTGTGAATATACATGCAAGTATGTGAACATGCATGCATAACATATATAAGTGACCCTCACCTTCTCCCTTCTCCTCTACTCCCCCACCTGCCTCCCAGTTTCTTACTCTCCTAGAGTAGCTCAGGGTGAAGGATGAGGAATCTTTCAGTTGTGTGTGCCATTGTGGTTGTGACAGGATCTTTTGGCATAGGAACAATGGAAATGAGATCATGCCAAATATTGGGAGCGCACAGGATTTTGTATAGATAAAGCTTTATGGGAATGGAGAGTTTTGCTGGACGGGCTACAGCTAAAAGAAGTCAACTTTGATTGAGAGAGTGACCAGGCTGCTCACAGAACAGAGAGAAGGAAGCTTTTGTTGATTTCCTGGGGAGTAGACAGTGAAAGTCCAGGCATTTCCACTGGCCAATGGCAGCACGCTAAAAGATACTTCAGATACTTCTTTGGTGATGGGTGACATGCTCTAGGAATTTCTGGGTTACTCTTACGGTAGGTACCATCATCCTGTGTCATATTCTGACCTTGTGGCTTGGTCTTGACCTTAGCATAGGGCTGACAGACTAGGTGCCTGGACTGGTGGAGCTGCTAAAGAAGCACAAGCAGAGGGCAGAAAAGGACGAGAGAAAGAAAAGAAAACACATAACTCCAACAGACAATAAACCAAATTACTCCTGTAGTATGGGCAAAACTTTTTTTTTTTTAAGACAGGGTTTCACTTTGTAGTTCAGGCTGGCCCTGAGCTCAGCCTCCAACACACATCACAGCAGTCCTCCTGCCTCTGCCTCCTGAGTGCTGGGATTACAGGCATGAGCCACCACACCTGGCACTGTGGTATGTGGTGCTGGTTGCTGCTGGGCATGAGTCTCCATGCCCAGTATTATAGGTGGTTACTGGGGATCGAACCTGGGTCCTTGTGCTTACAAGACAGGCACCTAAACCACTGAGCTAAATCCCCGGCCCTGGACAAAACATTTTTTAAATGATCAACATGTGTATGTGCAAAATGCACAGCCTCTTCGTCAAGAGCTAAGACAGCAAAAGGGACAGACATAGATGTAGACAGAGAAGCCTTTTGTATCTCTGTAGGTTCAAATGAAAGTTCAGTGTTTTCAGCAAAAGTGGGTTTCCATTTTCCCAGAAGAAATCGAGGCAATTATTATTGTAACCCATACATCAGACGTATTGTCTACAGCAAATTAGTGGGAAACTGACAACGTATTACATAGCTGTGTTATCTCCAAAATTATTTTTAACTATGAGAATATGAAGCCAGATATCTTCTTTAGGGATTTTTGTTTTGTTTTTCTCAGTAACAATTCCCTCATCTCATGCAAACATTCCGGTTTTGTGCTTCTGTCGGGCTCTCACAGTGAGTCTGTTGAAAAAGCACAAGTAGAGAAACAACATGCCACCTACCAAAGGGAAGAGCTAACCGCACCCAGGCCTTATTCTGTTGTTCCAGCCCTTTGTCCCACCGTGGTGGTCCCAAAAGTTTCATTTGATGCCTTTCTTTCTGAACCTGGTGAGCACTTGGACTTCGAGTTACGAGCTCTTCTGTAGATTTGCGCCTCCCTGCTAACTTCTTGGTTAGGACCTAGAACATTCCACAAGAGCCCAGCATCCTTTGCTCAGATAAGCTTTGGACTTTGGGGTCTCTCTTCCCCCTGCCTTCAGCTGCCAGCCCACCTCTTGCCCCTGTAGTTTCTCCAGGTGCAAGATGCCACTGTGTCCTCAGCTCGAGGGGGCACGGTCCTTCTCCAAAGAGCTCTGCCTTAGCTCCTGTGAAAGGGCAGCCAAGTGCCCCGACAGCTTGCTTCTCTCATATCCACTGCCTCCACTGCTCATTACAACCAGTGAGAGGGTACTCAGCTCAGTGTCCAAACCAACTTTCTGCCACATCCTTTCGGAAAAACCTGCACAGTGGTCTCACTGAAGAATCTGGGATCTATGTCTATTGATTTAACCAAAAGTGGTATGAATTCTTCTGTTACCACTGCATTTAATAAATGCTGGCCTCGTGTTTCTGGGTAGAGTATCGTGTGCCTTGAGTCAACCTTCTTGCCATCTCCACCCCACTCTGGCTGCTCTGCTTTCCTCAGAGAGCTTGTTAGGATCTGATGGAGCTGGAACTGTGAAAGCTTCATGAGAAATTCTTTTTCTCTGGCTCCGTGGGGTGCTTTATTGTCCAGGAGGCTCCTCCTCCCTTCTTCTACCGCCCACCTGAGTCACCAGCTTCCTTGAGCCACCTCTATCTTGGGCAAGTTGTTCCCAACTCCCAGCCCAGTATCCTCCACTCTAATAATGCCACACACACTCCTCACCTGGGACTGGACTCTGTGCTTGAACTGTTCACCCTCCGTTTCACTAGGCCCCCCATTTCATAAACATTCTTTATGGTTCAATTCAAATTCTCTACTCACTACCAGGAAGTTTTCTTTATCATCCCACCAACACAAAGTTAGGAGCCTCTCCTTGTGCCTGCATCCGGGAGAGATATACAGGGATTGTATGCCTCTCCAACACGATCTTTAAGAAGAGCTATGTCTGATTCATCTTTGTGGCTCTACACATACCACGAGACCCATATAGAGTACATGTATGGAAACATGTGTACTGCAGGATGGATGGATGGATGGGAGGAAGTGTGGATAAGTGCATGGATGGGAGTGTAGTTGGAGAGATGGAAGGGTGGGTGAGTGAGTGGATGTATGTTGACAAAGTCTTCTTTAAGATTTGTAATATCTTGGGCCGGGGATTTATCTCAGTGGTTCCGGTGCCTGTCTTGGAAGCACAAGGGCCCGGTTCGATCCCCGGTAACCACATAACAATACTGGGCATGAAGACTCACCGTAGCAGCAACCAGTACCACATACCACAGTGCCGGGCGTGGTGGCTCATGCCTGTAATCCCAGCACTCGGGAGACAGAGGCACGAGGATTGCTGTAATGTGAGCTGGAGGCTGAGCTCAGGGCCAGCCTGAACTACAAAGTGAGACCCTGTCTCAAAAAACCTTAAAAAAAAAAAAAAAGAAAGATTTGGAATATCTTGACTGATGAGACTATCATCAGACAACTCAAGGTCTTGGAGTAACCCAATCTCATCATTTCTGTTTAGAATACTTTCAAAAGCAAACCTTTTTTTGTTTGTTTGTTTGAGACAAGGTCTCGCTCTGTAGTTCAGGCTGATCTTGAACTCAGCCATGAATTCAGCAACCCTCCTGTCTCTGCTTCCTCAGTGCTGGATTATAGGCATGAGCCACCACGCCTGGCATTGTGGTATGTGGTTACTGTGGCTATTGCATGCAAGGCAGAGACTCTGGAACCACTGAGCTAAATCCCTGGCCCAAGAACAAATCTTTTTTGACACCTCAACTATTTCCCAAGAACTCCTTCCTAGCCAGTCTGGTTCAGTTCTCCAGAGACCTCTTGCCTAAGTTTCTAGTACCCAATCTCTTCTTTAATGCAATTCCCAAGTCCATGAACCTCAGATTTCAAACTCTCCTTAAGTCATTCATATTATATACTAGGTGATAATTCCTCTGAGCTTACCCGGGGGTGTGTAGAAGAGAAGATTTTTCAGGGTTCCTCAAGAAGTGTCTATTGATTCTCAGGGCATGAGGAAGGGTAACAGCAAGAGATCTGGTCCAACACAAACCACTAATTAGAAGTCACTCCTGGTCATTCATCTATTCAATAAATATTTGTTGAGCATCTGTCTGCAATATGCCAAGCACTTCTGGGCATAGAGAAATAAGCAAAAGAAATAAAACTCCTGGCCACATGGAACCTATATTCTAACAGTAGGAAACAGATGTAAATCAATAAACTTTACAGTATGTTTGACAGAAATGCACAACCAAAAAAATGACATTAGGAAAAAAGAGGTGGGAATGGGGAAGTACTTGCAACTGTAAGTCAGGTATTAGAAAATTGACATTGGGCCAGGGATATAGCTCAGTGGTTCCGGCGTCTGTCTTGCAAGCACAAGGGCCCGGGTTCGATCCCCGGTAACCACATAACAATACTGGGCATGGAGACTCATGCCCAGCAGCAATCAGTACCACATACCACAGTGCCGAACGTGGTAGCTCACACCAGTCATCCCAGCACTTGGAGGGCAGAGGCAGGAGGATTGCTGTGATGTGAGGATTGCTGTGATGTGAGTCATCCTGAGTGCTGGGATGACTGGTGTGAGCTACCACGTTCGGCACTGTGGTATGCGGTACTGGTTGCTGCTGGGCATGAGTCTCCATGCCCAATATTGTTATGTGGTTACTGGGGATCGAACCCGGGCCCTTGCGCTTGCAAGACAGGCGCCGGAACCACTGAGCTATATCCCTGGCCCAATGTCAACAACAAAGTGAGACCCTGTCTCAAAAAACCTAAAAAAAAAAAAAAAAAAGAAAGAAAGAAAAAGAAAGTTGACATTGAGTAATTAAACCACTCAAGGACAAGAGATGACACTCTGTCACCATCTGGGGACAGCACCCCACACAAATGGAACAGCATTACAAAGGTAATGCAGGAATGTTGGAGCCTGAAACCCAAGAAGGTCAGGGTGGCAGAAACTGTGAGCAGGAGAGAGCCAGCAAGAGGTAAGTGCAGAGCACTGATAAGTCCCATAGTGTCTCACAGGCACTTGAAAGTCTCTGTATTGTGCTCTGAAAGTCATGGGAAGCTATTGCAGGGTATGGGCAGAAAATGGCATTGTCCAATTTTTTAACCTGATCACTCAGGTTACAGCACTGAAAAGAGAGCAGGGCAGCATCTAGGACATAGACTACTGCAATGGTCTAAGCAAGAGAGGAGGATGGCTCAGAACAGGGTGGTGCTAGTCAAAGTAGCTCCAAGTGATCAAATTCTGGGTCTGTTTTGAGGGCAGAACCACAGGATTTGCTGGAGGGTTGAATATCATCGTGAAAATGTCCTCAGCCTCAGGTCTGAGCACCTGCCCGGCAAGCCCAGAGGGAACATTCCAGCTTTGCCCAAGCCACTGATTTGATGACAACCTAGACCACCAGTGTACAAAGCGGAGAGCCGGAGAGCTCAGGACTTTCTTACAGTTCCCTGAGTCCCACAGCCCCTATGGAACTAAGTGCTTTGACTCCAATCCCTGGCCTCCTGCAGAACTGCTGCACCCTCTGTCCTACAGCCATAGCCTCAATCTGGCTCCAGCCAATTTGGGAAATGGTGCTATGGGCCTGTGGCAAGTGTTGCTGGTCCAGGTCTCCTGCCTCATTGGGGTCCAGGCAAAAAGTGTCTCTGAGGGGCTCCAGGGAATCTCCAGGGTCTGAGAAGTAGCTGGGAGGCACACAGTGGGTTCCAGGGCACGAGTGAAGACTTTCATTCCCACAGCAGTGAGCAGCCCTCCCCTGAGCCTCGGCCCCTGCCTAGTCTCACACAAAGCCCTCCAGGGTAGACATGCCCTCTTCTGAAGGACGGGTACAGAATGCAAGGTTGGTCACCCAGCTGGGGGGGTGGTTGGGGAGACCCAGCCGTCTAGCTGCTCACTGGCCTTGCCCAGCCCCCTGTTCTCAGCTCCTTGAACTCCTTTTGGAAATTTCTGGTGCCTTTAGTCTCAGGAAGCTGTCTTCACGGTGGCTCCATGAGCCCTGAGGGGGTCAGTTTTCTTCTCTCTGCTAATTGCTTTCATCTCATTCATCCTCTTTCATCTTGCAGTGTTTTGTTGACAGCTCTTATCTTCCAGGCCCAGTGGATTTAAGTGTTTCTTATTCTTTTTCGGTCTTTTAAGTGAAGCTTCCAGAACAAATGAATTTAATCTTCAAATTTAAGTGATGCTATCTCCAGCATTTATTTTCTACACTATGGCTTTAGATAAATACATAAATATAAACAGGGATAAAGTAGATAAAGCATTTCCCTAGCCTAAAATTTCAAAATTCAAAAAGCTGCAAAATTAGAAATGTTTTGAGCACTGATCCAAGGCACCAATGGGAAGCCGCACATCTGACCTGCTGGGAGAGGTCACTGTCAGAGGCCAGGTGCACTACAAATATTGTCATAAGTCAGAGGGGCTGTGTGTCTAGGTGTATATGACACATCAATGAATTTTGTGTTCGGCCTTGAGATCTCCTCCATCCCCGAGATCTCATTATATTTGCAAACACTCCCAAATCTGAAGTCTGAATCACTTCTGGCCCCGAGTATTTTGGATAAGGGATACTCAGCCTGTGTGGAGATAGCTGTGCTTGCTGTGTGATCATAGGCTACCGCAAACTCTTAGAACTACAGAATCAGAAACCTATAAATAAAAATGTGCCTCCAATGTGTATCTTAGAATCTGATACGAGTCTCACAGACAGAAGCTAGTCTTCCCAGGGAGGAAGCTCCCAAAGCCAGAGGCACTGAGCTCTGGTGACAGGATTACAAAGGACCAAGGCCTGATCTATGCAGAAGGTGACCTCATGCTCGTCCAGGCTGCCTGCTGTCTGGGACAGGAACTGAGGGCCACAGGTCACACAGGGGCAAGTGGGGCTGGAACCAAGCTGTCGGATGCCCTCCACACTTGTGGGGCTCCTGACCGGAGTCTGTATGCAGCAGTGGAGGAGGAGAGAGCAGAAGAATGCACTGGTGGCATGAGGCATGGAGAAAGGGACCAGGGACTTATAGAACTCTCCATTTGTCAGGTTCCATCTCCACCATCTTAGAGGATTTACCTGCTTGTTTGGGCCAAATATCATCCTTCCCTAAGGGGGCTGGGCAAGTTTACTGCTCAAGGCTTACAGTGCTCTTTCCCATGCTGAGGCAGAACTGGAAGAGAGGAGAGAACAGCTTACAAGTCCTCTGGGAATAGAATAGGAAAGAATCACTCACCCTTGGCTGCTGTGCCGAGACCTGGCTGCTGCCCCATCCTTGCCTTCTATCCTGGATAAGGAGACCGTAAGAAGCTCCAGTCTCACGCCATCTGCCACTGGTATAGGCTTTGTTTTTCATTAATTCTCTCCTCCAGGTAGGGAAGAATTCAGACCTGGAACTTAGTTCTAGCAAGATAAAGCTCAGGGTGCAAAATTTAAGGAGGTGCCCAGCCTTAAACTGGGCCAGTCTGGGAACAAGGTCTTCCTTAAATTTTACACCCAGGACACCTTGTGATCTCACCACAGAAAGAATTTCTTCTGCCTGGAGTCCCCACATCAGATGAACAGCCATTTTTCTGGGGAAACCCACTGCCAACCCTTCTCACCTTAATGGTCCCTGATGCCACATGGTCCCAAGTCATTATTGGCTGTTTTGTGATAGGCAGGTATACAGGAACGGCACCTCTCCTCGGGTCAAGCCCCTCCTTAGCCCTCAAGGTTTCGGAAACAAAGAAAAGATGGGTCTCTTCCCCTCCAGAACTTCCTCCATTTCCTGCAACCCTAGTAAGAGCCTCCGCCCCCACCCCAGCCCCTTGGGTACTGGCAGCTCCCGCTGTTGCAAAGTTCTTCCTTATAAGGACTGCTGGTTGAGTGACAAGCTCCATCTTTTCTCACCTGATTTAGAAACAAGTCTGTATTAAGACTATTTAGAAAGAACCATAATTGTATTGCTTTCGAGTAACTGCTAACAAAGTATTCCCAAATAAATATCCCAGGGGGTCTACTTTAAAGAAAAGGTAAGATTCCATTGCAATTAACAGAAGCTATTTACATATAAACTGTTGAACAAAGCCTAAAAAGCACTTTCACTTACAAGGAGGCTTAAAAAGAAAGCATTCAGATCTTACTTTCTCATATGGTAGCCTGAACAAATCTTGTCCTGAACTCAGTCTCAAACTTAGTGATCCTCCTGCCTCTGCCTCTCGAGTGCTGGGATCACAAGCATGAGCCACCATGCCTGGCACTGTGGTATGTGGTACTGGTTGCTGCTGGGGTGAGTCTCCACACCCAGTATTGTTTTGTGGTTACCGAGGATTGAACCCGGGTCCTTGCGCTTGCAAGACAGGCGCCAGAACCACTGAGCTATATCCCCAGCCCTGAACAAATCTTTTAATCTGAAACTTTGATAAGAGTAAACTCAGTTTGGGGTGTGGAGACCCACACCCAGCAGCAACCAGTACCACATACCACAGTGCCGGGCGTGGTGGCTCACGCCTGTAATCCCAGCACTCGGGAGGTGGAGGCAGGAGGATTGTGATGTGAGTTTGAGGCTGAGCTGAGGGCCAGCCTGAACCACAAGGCAAGACCCTGTCTCAAAAAACCTAAAAAAAAAAAAAAAGAGTAAACTCAGTTTGGTCCAGATCTACTCTTCATGAATCTAGATTACATGAGGTCCAAACAGAAGAGTTCAGAGAGTTCTCTGGACCCCCTACTTTCTGAAGACCCTCTCCTAAACAAGTACCCCCATTCCTCTCTGCCCATTTGCCTAGCAAGAGACTGAATTTGCCCTGTAGGGATCCCCAGTCCTCACCCCTGTACTCTGAGCAGGGACAAGATCAGAGGGCTACGGAGACACACGGAGGGTCTCAGCCTGGGAAAAAGGCAGGAGGCAGAGCCTGGCAGAAAAGAGGTTTGAGACAAAAGGACCTGAAAAAGGAAAGAGCATTTTCACCTTACTCTGCAAGGGATAGTTTGGACAGGATCTGCTGGTGGAAAGGTAGAGTGCTCAGGACCGGGGAGAAGGTGCTTCTGTGCTTCCCACTTCCTGACCTCAGGATTTTCCTCATGAGTTTCCAAAGATGTTATCAAATGGTGATTCCATGAGTCTTGGTTTTTTTTTTTGTTTGTTTGTTTGTTTTTTGTTTTTTATTTGTTTGTTTGTTTGTTTTTGGAGACAGGGTCTCGCTTTGTGGTTCAGGCTGGCCCTGAGCTCAGCCTCCAACTCACATCACAATCCTCCTGCCTCTGCCTCCCGAGTGCTGGGATTACAGGCATGAGCCACCACGCCCGGCACTGTGGTATGTGGTACTGGTTGCTGCGGGTGTGGGTCTCCACACCCAGTATTGTTATGTGGTTACCGGGGAATCGAACCCGGGTCCTTGCGCTTGCGAGACAGGCGCCGGAACCACTGAGCTAACTCCCCGGCCCCCATGAGTCTTGGTTTTAAGGCCTCAGCTATCACCCCTCCCGCTGGTCAAACAATCTGTCCTGGGTGGCTGACCACGCAGAGAGCGGCCAAAAGATACCGACAGGACCCGGAAACACTGTGACAGGATAGGGAGAAAGAGATTAAAGAGCCCAGGATTTTTAAAAAGACATCATTATTACCAAAATGTGTAGTGTTTGCTCTATTACAGGCACGAGTTACGTGTTTACACATGGAATCCTCATGCAAGCCATTGAGGCGGGTACTATTATTACTCTCATTTTATAAAGAAACCAAAGCAGAGAGTTCAAGTGACTTCCCCAAAGCCACACAGCTCACAAGTGGCAGAGAAAGAGTACAGCATTAAATGAAAGGATGGAAACTGATGGTGTAAAAGAGAGGAAAAAACACTGCTCTGGCTCGCTGGGGGCGGGGCGATTCGGAGAAGGTGTTAGGATAAGAGGCCTTTGGTGACAGCGCAGACGTGATTTGCCAGCTGACAGTTGTGGAGGAGAACAAGCAACTGAGGCCGCAGAGAGCAGCTCAGAGAAATGCTGGAGTGGGCGGGGCCTCCCCACAGAGGAGCGCTGGGAGGAGCCGAGAAAAAAAAAAAACGAGAGATTTGAGGGCTCATTAGGTTGGCCAGAGGCACGGGACCTAGGAAGACAATAGCCCTGATGTTTTCTAAGAAATTTCTCCTCCCTGGGGCAGCATGGGAAGGTGAGGAAGGGTAGAGACTAGGAAAGATGACTGTATTTTCTCCTATGCTGAGCAAGCATGAAATCCAAGGAAGAAGCTACTTCCAGGGGAAGTGGCCCAGGTGCCTCCTCCCAGGGCCGTCTCCACTCCAGTACCACTCTGTATCCACTGAATACAGAGCAGAGGAACAAAGAGATACCGGAGGGAGGCAGGGCAGAGAGAACCGTGAGCTGCTGAGCTGGACTTTGCCCACATTTGCCCGCATTCCCGTGGTGCTGGTGGCGACAGGGTCAGGACCAAGAAGCTTGGTTCCTGGATCAAAGAAACATAGGGAGAAATTCATGGAAAGCTACAGACAAGATTGTGGTTCATCTTGAAGCTAGATAGAAGGAAAAAAGAAAGAGCCGAGGAAAATCTTTACAAGTCTCTTTTCAAGAAAAACTTCAGCTTCATGACACGAACGTTACCCAGGGTTACAATGTCCTTTTGCCTTCCAGGAAAACCATTCTCAGGGTAGGATGTTCCCAAGAATTTTAAAGACACCATAAGCCTGGGCAGGTGTTACTCACCTATAAAATGCTGTCACTCCATCCTCATGAAAGCTCGCCATTAAGTGAGCAGCATATTGCCTCTTAAACTTCTATATAGATCTCACCATTTTGAGGTTTTCTTTCTTTCTTTTTTTCTGTGACTGAAGTCAGCAAGCCTACAACCTCCCCTACAGGGGGAGTGAGTCAGGCTCTCCACCCCCACTTTGGAGACCCTCCCTGGACCATTGGGTGACAATCTCACTGCAACATGAACTAGTATTTTAAATGTTTCCTTAACACAACGTAAATGATGGACTTGAGCTGGGGATTTAGCTCAGTGGTTCCAGTGCCTGTCTTGCAAGCACAAGGGTGTGGTTTTGATACCTGGTAACCACATACAACAATGCCAGGCCCGGTGACCCACACCTACAAGTACCACATACCAGAGTGCCGGGCATGGTGGCTCAGGCCTGTAATCCCAGCACTTTGGAGGCAGAGGCAGGAGGACTGCTGGGAGTTCAAGGCTTGCCTGGCAATATAGTAAGCTCAGGGCCAGCCTGAACTACAAAGTGAGACCTGGTCTCAAAAAAACAAAAAAAAAAAAGTGAACGTAAATACTGTATCGATATTGGCTCATCAGTTATAACAAATGTATCACATGAATGAAGTAGATGATAAGACAAGGTAGGACTGATAAAGAGAAAGTAAACAAATTCTCTATACTTTATGTTCATTTTTCATCTACCTGAAACTGTTCTAGAAAACAATATTTACTTTTTTAAAAAAGTTTGATATGGGTTCTGTCTGCAGCTTATGAAAGTCATTTTTTACTTCACTGGGCCCAGCATTTCTGTGAACTTGGTTCCTACAAAGGACAGAAATCCATACTAATGGTTGAAATCCAGTTACTTCTCTTCTACAGAGAAAACAAAAAACCCTCCAATTCAAACACAGAAAAAATTACACTAAAGAGTTGATCAAAAAGTTATAACTTTCTCCATGAAGATCCAATTAGGTTTGGAGAACAGGTCAATTAAATGACTGAGAGATGGAGATAAAAGAAAGAAATTGTGGGCCGGCGAGTTAACTCAGTGGTTCCGGCACCTGTCTTGCAAGCGCAAGGACCCGGGTTTGATCCTCAGTAACCACATACAACACTGGCATGGAGACTCACAGCCAGCAGCAATCAGTACCACATACCACAGTGCCGGGCATGGTGCCTCATGCCTGTAATCCCAGCACTCGGGAGGCAGAGGCAGGAGGATTGCTGTGATGTGAGTTTGAGGCTGAAGCTCAGGCCAGCCTGAACCACAAAGTGAGACTCTGTCTCAAAAAACCGAAAAAAAAAAAGTTTGTCCCCAAGAGATGTCCTGTCTCTGCATAGAAATAAACACCCAGCACCAGGAAGGTGTAGTTAGCAATGCAGTTCATTTTATTAGTTATAAATAAAGTACAAAAAATCCACCAAAAGTGAATCTAAGCATTTACACAATTCCTAACGTCTCCGCTTTTTCATTGATGCACTATTGCTTTAATATTCATAATAAATATTCTTCTAGCTTTCTGCTATAAAATAGTCTATGTAGCAAAATGTTGCACAGCACAACAGAACAGAACAGCAGGAGGGTTACAAAAAGGACAATCAACACTGGGGATAATCCTTTCACTTACCAGGGGCCGCCACATTCTCCCCTGAGGGCCTGGTGGGCGGGCTCCATGGCTGAGCAGGGAGCCAGTCCGCGGGGAGAGGTTGGGAACGGGCCTGGGGGAGCAGGTCAAGGGCGGAGCGCAGCAGCAGAAGGCGCGCCCATCCGGGAGCCCCGCGGCAGTGTCTGCCAGGCTTGGCAGTGTGAGGGTTGTGCTCCCACAAGCATGGCGGGTGGGTCCAAGGATAGCAAGGCTCCAGGGTGGGGCAGAAGGGGAAGCCGGGCAGCAGTAGGCAGGAAGCTCCAGGAAGGGCCCCATCCATCAGTAGACTGGGGCAGAGATGGGATTCGGGGACCCTATCCAGTCTGGCCACTCGGACAAGCCACACAGGCATGCGGCAACTCCAGGTCTCCATCCTCCCCAACAGCAGCACCATGCATCTCCGTGGGGACTTGTTTGGAGGGTGGAGCTCTCCACCAGGCAAAGGCAGTGATGTCAAAAGCCAAAAAGGAGGGGTGAGCTGGGCAGGAAGGGAAGGACGGGAGGACAGAGAGAGGGAACACGTGGGGCGCAGCCCATTCTAAAGCTCCGCTCCACTCCGGAGCCTGCACCTTCTCATTTCTGCTTAAAAGTACCTGGGTCGAGTCCTGTGCCAGCCGTTGATGCCAGTGCTTTCCCATGGCTCTGTGGGGCAGTGGGACTGGGCCTCCCCACCCTCCGTAGCAACTTCTCCTCACAGTTCCCTAGAGGAGAGACCCTGAGGCAAACTACCTCCCAGCCTGTGGTCAGCAACGACCGAACTGCAAAGGCTCCTGGAGATGACAGGATGTGAGTGCCACGTCCCCCTCTATGGTCTGCGGCTTCCTGTCCCGCTCCATACTTCACTCTCTGAACACCCACACCCTTCGAACAGTCGTGGCCCACCTCCAGGTGGTGTCCACCCAGCTGACCTCCCTGTCCCCTGAAGGATGCTGAATGGAAAAGGACAAAAGCCCTTGTAGATGTCTGCTCTGAGACACCCTTTGGATGGAGCTTCACCCCCTCACTCTGTCCTTTTCTTCCCTCTCTGTTTCTTCTGAGAGGGTGAGCTAGGTCCAGCATGGTGGCCCCTCAGAACCATGTCATGCTCTATCTGAATCTGAGAGACCCTGGAATCCCTTTCTCCTCCCTCTCCCAGCAAGAAAGACTCACAGAGACCCAGGGCTCAGGATCACAAGCAAATGGGCAGTGGTGCTGCTTGAAACCCCAGTTGTGGGGCCCCTGCCCAGGATGCATTCTCATGAAGCAGGCCTGTGTCTTGCAAGTGTCCTGCGGGCAGAATCTGAAGGGCTCCAGTTCTGGAACCGTTGAGAGTTTGGGCAGCAGGAGACAGTGACCTCCAGTGCCCTGAGCCTTCCTCAGGGTGTGAGGGCTGGGTGTGCTGAGGTGGTGGGAAGGAAGGAAGGAAGGAAAAGCAGGTTAGTCGGGCTGCAGGGCTGGGAGGAGGGCGCCAAGGGTAGCAAGTGAAAGGATTACCCCAGTCTGCTGACGAGTGCAAATCATATTTATATATGTGCTAAATACAGTCACTATATTGGAGTTTTTCACTAGATCACAGCATACAGAATCAAAGGTTTGCATTTCGTATGGAATGTATCCAAAGAGGCCAGCACCACAGTAGGACAGCTTGCAATCACACACCCTGATAGTTTGGACGAAATAAAGTTCGCAGAATTTTATTTAATTTTTTTTTTTGAATTCGTAGTTGTTTGTCATCGTACCAATGCATGCAAAGCATTCCACTCCCAGAAACAACGCCAAAATGAGGTAATAGGAGTAATAAAAAAAATTAGTATCCTTTCTAAATAAATAAATTATAATTAAAAATGCAAAACAACTATAAAAATAATTAAATAAGAACCCACAATATCTACAAGTTAGTCATAAATTATGATTGTTAAATATAAGGCATTTAAACTCACAAAACCCTGTAAACTAGCAACGTGCCATGTTTTTTGTTTTTTGTGTTTTTTTTTTTTTCATTTTTGTTTTTCTATCAGCTGAAATCGCTCTAGCATTTGCTCTACGCGCGCGCAGGAGATGAAACACGAGGGAACCTGACAGACGTTGCTACAGCCCCACATGGGGAGTGTTCGTCCCACTGGCAGGCAGGGGGCTTGGGGAATTTCTTCAGGAAAAAAAAAGTCTGGTGCTTTGTCTTCACCATTGAAAAAACTGTGCTTGTTCATTAGGCGTAAAGAGTTAAGAATACTTGCACGGAGGCTGGGAACCTTTGCAGGAGAGGAGCTTGAGTCCTGCCACAGTGGTGAGCAAGGGTAGCAGGTGGCCAGGAGGCCGCCAGGGAGAGGAGCCTATGGCCCCTGCCGGCCTCGGCCTGTGCCCAGCCAGGCTTGTGGCATTGGGTTGATTGATTGGCATCTTCGGCGGACCTGCTGCGGTAGTGGCTGTGGTTAGGAGGCCCAACTTGACCCTGGGGCTGCCCTCTCCCCAGAAGGCACTCATGCGTCTCAGTCAGGAAGGGGTCTGAGTCCCTTGAGTTGAGCAGGAGGATGTGGGTGTGTCCCTCCTGAGGTGGTGAGGATGAGATGCTGGAGCCAGACCCTGCCTCTTCTCCGCTCTCCAGGGCTCCCTGGACTTTGAGGGGGACTTCGAGGAAGCAGAAGCTCACACCCTGCTCCACTCTGCTCGCCCAGTCAGCTGCCCTGCTAAGGACCCGGGAGCTGGGAGGGCTCTTAGTGCTGAACCCTCCTGTCCTACCTGCAGGGTACAAGAACCCCAGAGAGATAGGGAGGGGAGGGGACTTCAGGATCCCCAGCTCAGTCCCTCATACCAGCCTGGGGCACCTAGGGAGCCTGCACAGAATGAGAAGGGAGGATCAGGTCCCACTCTTGTTCCACACATGTGCCCTCGGCCTCTGAAACGTGCTTGCGCCTACAGAAGTCCTTTCTGACCACCCGGTTGGCACACAGCTCTATGACTTAAAAGAAGATGTGTGAATGTGAGGACCACAGAGAGTGAGTGTTGGGAGCAAGCATCCAACCTCACCTCTTTGCATCACAGCTGGGGAAACTGAAGCCCAGGGAGGTCAGGGGAGGTGCTTCTAGCATTGCCCAGTTCATCAGCAGACAGCCAGGTGTAGAACTCAAGACACCAGCTCTCCTTCTGTCCTGGCTCCTCATTGATTCTCCTGCCAGTCGTCAGGACAGCCACTGGATAAGGAACAGAGGGCTGATCTGGGAGGGGAGTGACCTGCCTAGACCATCCTGGCTACCTTCAGGCTAATGCCATCTTCCAGTGAATTCTTGATCTTGACCCAGCCATTGGAGAAAGAAGACAATTCCCAATTTCCTGTGGCTATCAATAAGCAGCTTCCTGTCCATCTGACTCAGATGTCCTTTTCCACTGGTGGGATGTTCAGCAGACATGATGGCACAGTACAGTCACCAAACTGTGTGGTGAAATGCTCACCACTGCTCATCTTGAACCTTAGACTGCTGGCCACTTTTGCACTATTGGCTGTGCACGGTCTCCTCCTCCACGATGTTCTAGTGCTCACTTTCCCAGCGCCTGCACTGCCAGGCACTCAACAAATTTGATGCAACATCAGAAGACTGGTGCTGGGAGACACCTTCATCTGATATGGTTCTCGAGTAACCTCCACTGGCAACTTGTCCCCCTCTCTGCCTACAGGTTTCCAGAGCAGCCATCGTCCAAGCCTGTGCTGGCTGTGTCAGCAGGTTCTACCTCAGGCCGACACTGGCCTCCCTGTCAGTTTTACTCATTGGTCCTGGTTTTACCTTGGCAGCAGCAATACAGACTCAAATTTCCCTATGTGCACGGGACTTCTTAATTTATGTGATAAGGGTCCTGTCCCTAGTCTGATAGATAAAAAGCATCAACACTGGCTAAGGGTCAAGGGAGGGGGGACTTTGAGAGCAGTGCAAACAAGGGGAGAAGAGGAAGGCAAGGGGCAAAGGAAGGTGGTACAATTCCAGCTGACCTGGAAGAAGGGAACTGGTTTGGGTTGGAATTTGATGGATTTTGTTGCCTTCTGTCCTTCTATCTCTCTGCTTCCTTTGGGGTCTAAAAGTTGTGGGGTAATGCAGAAAGATACATTGTGTGGTGTTACTTGGAACTGCTCCATCTGTCTTGCAAAAGACCCCATCCTTAAAACCCAAGAGGCTCCCAGAGAGAATAGAGAGCACAGAGCATGCTGGACACAGAGAACTTGCCTCACCACGATGTCCAGGTGAGGAAGAGGGAGTAGAAAGGGCGATGCGCTGTTGTTTCTCCCCTCTGGAAGGAGAAGGAAATGAGGCACAGAGAAAGAAAGGGAGTTGCCCCAACTTATCAAAGAGTGAGAGCAGAAACCCCAAGGCCAGGGACACAGGGTTGGGGGTGTAGCTCAGTATTAGAGTGCCCCTGGGTTCAACCGTCAGTACTGGCAAAAGAGAGAGCAGAGGAGGACACGGGAGGGCAGGGAAACGGGAGGGAGGAGAGAGAAAGTGGGAGGAGAGCAGCCAACGGAGTCTTGGGGCCAGGACCTTCTCTGAGGAACTGATCAGACTCAAGATGCCCAGAGGCGGCGCCAGGCTCTCTTCAGGATCTCTGCAGCTAGACTTCAGCCTGAGCGCTGGCTAGGAGCACTCTGGCCAAGGCCAAGTGTGCATCACCTCTGCCGTCTTCTCTGCATCATCTGGCTAAATGTTTGCATAGGGAGGCAGTGGCTACATTGCCTCTTTGTGAGAGGACAAGAGCCAGCCTAAAGAAAAGAGCGGGGAGCTAGCAGGGGCCTCCTGGCTCCCAGGAACACAGAGTCAGCTAGAGCTGGAGGCTGAGTGCTCTGGGTTCTGTGTGGAACCAGGACTGGGGAGCCCCACTTCCCAGTGAACTCCTCACCTGCTGACAACACCTTCCTTCCCTCACCTGAACCTCTCAGAAGCCCAGCTAAGGCCTATCTGCTCTTCCCCAGTCCTCCCTTCCCAGAAGCCCCTTCCTTCCACACTCCGTGCACTGTAAACATGAGAAAAACAAAAGCCAAGGAAAAAACAAAAAAACGACAACAAAAACAAGAACATCCCCATCCCCCGCCTTCCAACCCGGGTGAAAAAAAAAGTCATCCTTTTTCACCGTAAACAGGATTTGGCTTTTTTTTTTTTTTCACCTTTGATTCCTTTTTCCTTTTCTCTCATAAAGACGGGAAGATTGGGGCTGTTGTTGGTTGGTTCAGTCAGGCACCAAAACAAGAAACTCAATGAGAAATATTTGGTGCAAGTTCGGTAATAGCGACATGTCCACCACAAGATGACTAGAGCACCACACACGACGTTTTTCTTAAGCTAACATGCTCTGGCTGCCATCCACAGAAATAGCTAGAGACCCCTACATGGTTTCTACGTGGTCCAGAGGTATATATACAATCCTTCGAAGGTCAGGATTGAGGGGCCATCTATCCGCTAGTGCCCTCAGGATCACATCTAGTTCTCTGCGGCGTGGGCCCCCCCCTCCCGCCCCCGCTCTGGGCACGGCCAGCTCCCTCCCTCCTGCGAGCAAGGCGGATGGGGCAGTCGCCATCAGGATGGGTGGGTCCTCCCCCACCCGCTCCTTCCCTCAGACACTGATACCACTGACTCCTTTCCACGAAATGTGCTTGCAGGCTCTCCTCTACGTCAAATGGCTCAGAAGGCAAAGTTTGGCTGCAAGGGCTATGGCCGTGGGGGGACCTGGTGAAGGAAATGGGGTGTTCACTGGCTAATTCTTCCCTCAGCTGTCAGCTCCCAGCTGTGTCTCAATGTCCACTCGGCAAATGGGGCATTTCTTGCTCATGGCGAGCCACTGGTCCACACACAGTTGGTGGAAGAGATGCATACAGGGCAGGCGTCTGGAAGAGAGAAAGAGAGTCAGGTGTCTGGTAGCAGGAGTTGCGGCCACTGGGGGATCAGCAGACACATAGTCTAGATCACTGAGAGCGTGGCTAAGGAAGGAAGCCATGACAGGAAGTAGGCATCAAAGTCTTCCTCCTCCATGAAGCCCTTTCAGGTCAGCCAAAAACAAAGTCATGATGTTGTCTGAGGCCCACCAGGCCAAAAAGCATGCTGCCCTCTTTCACTGTGTCCTCTTTCCTAAGTCCATAACCACGGGTACCACATCTAGAACATTCCATGCTCCACCTTCCCAGTGCAACCACAACGCACACGACAGCACACTTGGCACACCCACACACTCACACAAACAAGTACTCTTGCCCTTGGAGGTGCAGTGTGGTGACTGGGCACCAATGCCAGTGAGAGAAGGGAAGAGACTCCCAGAGGTGGCCTCCTACCTCACATCCTCTCCATCTTCCAGCATAGACAAGCAGATTGTGCATTTCTCATCGGTGTCAGACTCTTCCCCCTCGTCCTTCTTGCCCTTGCTGTCCTGGGGTCTTCGCTACAAGAAGCAAAGGGATGAGCCATTGTTACCTGGGCCAGGCTGACCTGCTGGCCATCGGCTTTCACCCACCTTCCTTTTCCCCTGGATTCAGTGTCTTTTTAAGCTTCCTTCCCAGCCCCTCCCCCAAGCTGTCAGAAAGACAGGGCTACAGCAAAAGGACTTTTGTTTTTTGGCTCACAAGTGCAAGGTCCCAAGTTCAAACCCCAGAACCGGCCCCCCCAAAAAGATATTTTATTTGGGTTCTAAACCTTTTTCAGTTCTCGTTTTTAATTCTTATTTCTCTTTTATCATATTTTATTTTAATTCTCCCTTGATTCTAATTTTTACTTGGGCCCTTCA